>PVLD010025079.1:0-24324 GCA_004027595.1 Dinomys branickii | reverse complement strand
CTCTTTGGACCTGTTTCATTATTGGTAATTCATTCCTGAATTGCTCTTGTAAGGTTTCTATTTGTTTCCTATTTTCTTCTAGACTTTTGTCTATTTCTCGTCTGTGTAGATGGAGCATTTCTTCCATCATTGTTTTCATCTCGTTTTTTATCTGAGAAATCATTGTGTGTATGTGGGTTATTTCTGCTTTAAGCTCTTTTATGGCCTGTTGGAGTTGTTTAATTTCGGATGCAATCGTTTCATATCTTGAAGTTATGAGGCTTCCTGGTTCCCTTGTTTCTTCCTCTTCAAAACTTGTTCTGGGTGGGGTTGAGTTTTGAGACTGTGTTTTGTTCCTCTGTTTTCCCATTTTTGGGTATCAGATTCAAAATGTGGAGCTATAAATTCCACAGGCAGTTCAGCAGGCAAAGGTCTGCTGCAGAGGCTGCTCCAATGATTACTTCTCTTTGGGAGAATGTCCCTTAAGCTGTCTGCTGAGATTTCCGCTTCTATTCCCTACCCCAAGATCTGGCCGGGGCGAATAAACAGCTTGCCGCCCCAGGAGTCTTACAGACAGGGCACTCCGGTGTTCCTCCCTGGGTGGAGTTCCTTCCCCCCTCACAAATCCCATTGGGGCGCCTAACTAGTTCTTCCCACCCGGGAGATCCCACTATTTTGAAAGCTGTTTTGATGTTACTCGCTGGGCTGAGCTTCTTCCCGATTCAGGAAAAACTGGTTAGAGCGCCCGCTTAACTCACCCTGTGATCGTGCAGACAGGAGTGCCGTTCAGATGTTTCTCCCTGGATGTAGCTTTTTCCCGACTCAGAAATCCCGCCGATCGCTGTTGCTCCGGTTCACACAGCGCCGGCTGCGGGGGTGGGGTTCTGAGCGGGATCCCGGACCGCTGCCCAGATTGGCGCAGTCTGTCCCAGTAGCGCGTTCTCTGAGTTTCCTCTGCTCCGCTGCCTCCAACAAATCCTGGTTACAGCCGCCTCTGAGCCGGTCGGGTTTAGGAGCTGAAGCCGTCCTTCCCTCCGCACTCGCTCTCTCGGCTGTACGCGATTTGAACCGAGCTGCGGCCCAAACGCTGCACCGATCCCCTGAGCGCCGAGCTCTCAGGGTCTGCCCACTTCTCGCCGCACGGCTTCTCAGCCGGCCCTTTAATTCTCAGGCCGCGGAGAGCAGCCCGATCAGTTGGAATTTTGCCTCCAGGGACCAGGCAGCCGCGCGCAAAGGATCGGTCTCTGGGAGAGATTCCCTCTGCCGCTCACCTGGTCGCCATCTTCCCGGAAGATTAGCCTAAACCCAGTATGTTTTTGCATAGTGTCTTTTTTCTTTTTGTTTTTATAACACAGGTTTGCTAAGTCGTCCAGGCTGAGCTGGAACTTGTGGTGCTCTGCCTCAGCCTCCTAGGGTTCTGGGATTATAGGAAAGCATTATAGTAAACTACTTTTTACATGGAAAACTCCATGCAAATGCTCCACAGAACACAGCAACATGGACTTGTTCACTCAGCTGGGCTCACTGAGTCCTATGCAAAATGGAAGCAAGACGTATGTGTCAGAAGTACAGTCCACTCTGTGTGTGTGTGTGTGATCAGATGCACTGACTGCACAGCACTGTGCAGGTTCTTTGTGTGTGTGAGGATTCACACAGTCCCTGTCCTCACACCACTTACTCTTGGGAGAGATCAGCCTGCACCCTCTTAATGAAAGCCAAGGCCTGCAAGGAGTGAAAGGGAGGAGCTGTGGGTACAAAAGGGAGCCAGGATCATGCATGGGGATGCTGGAAACTTAACACTGAGGAACTTAGTTTGATGTCAGATATGTGAAATGCATTGAGTGCTTTAAAATATGGTCAGCAGTTGCTCTTATTTATATTTACCTTTACTTTATCTCTTATTTTCTTTTTATTCTACTAAACTCAGAAATGTAGTATAAACATCTATGAATTGTATAAAATAAAAAATCTTTTGATCATCAGGAACCCTGATGAGCAGCCTCCGTGTCTCCCTGACCAGCGTGTGAGGCAGGCAGAGCCCTGGGCACCTTCAGGAGCCTGAGTGGCCACCTCCTGCACCCCTGATCCTCACAGGAGCTGGGCTAAGCCACAGACACCTTTAGGAACCCTGGAGAGCCACCCTCATGCCCCCCCACTAGTGTGTGAGGCAGGTGAAGCCCCAGCCATCTTACAGGGCCTCAGTGATCGCTCCAGGCATGACCCCCACCCCTGTGGGAGCCCAGCTCAGACCTGGACAGAGTCAGTGGTCTTACCCTCACCCCTCCCCTGCCAGTGTGGGAGCCGGTCTGGGTCCTGGGCAACATCTGAACCCTCAGTGACCTTGACCTGCATCCCCACCCACCCAGGTGGAAGCTGAGCTGAACTGCAGGCAGGTTTATGAACTGCAGTGAGCCTATCCCATCACTCCCACACTGGCCTGGGAACCACCTGAATGCAAGAAATTTTTGTGAGCATCTGAGACCCCACCTTGCCACTACACCAGTGCAGGAGCCATGCTGAGCACTGGGGATCTTCACACCCTTGTCCTGCTACTCCCACATAATCATGGGAGTGAGGCTGAGCTCCAGGGAACCTCTAGATCTTCAAAAGTGGCAAAATGAAGGTGCAAAATGCAGTCTTAGACCTCTACCCCACCCAGAACAAGTCTAGGAGTCATCAACACAGAAGTCTAGAAGTCACACACCTGAAATTTTTGAAATGATAGCAACTGAAGTAAAGAAACAACTCTATCAGGTCATAGAAGACATCAGATCAGAAATAATCTCTCAGATAAAAGACCAAAATGACAACAGTAATGAAAGAGTTATTCAGCATATCCAAAGAAGACACTGATAAAAAAATATGAGAGCATAGAAAATGCATGGAACTAGAATGCATGGGACAGATTCACACAGATATCCAGGAAATTAAAACTTCCATCAAAAGCTGGCAAAACTGCTGAGCAAGCAAGATCTGCCCTCAGTTGTGTGTGCACCCACAGGTCAGCTGAGGGCCTGGATAGAGAAGACAGAGAATTGCAGGGGTCCTTTTCCTGGAGCTGCCATACACTATTCCCCTGCCCTTGGACAAATTAAATCCAGGTACCCAGGTCTTTGGACTAGGACAGAGACACACTACTGGTACAGTAAAATCTTCAACTTGCTGAAGGCCTCTCAGGGGACTTCTCAACCTCTATGTGCACAAGAGCCATTTCCCTGGGAAAATCCCCTGGTGGAAATCTCCCTATACATCTTCTTCTTTGTGTCAATAGATATTCCTGAGTAATTCACACATACAAGTGAATCATACAGTGTTTATCTTTTGTGACTGGCTGATTTCTCTTGGCATAAAGTATTTAAAATGTTTCCACTGTGTTACTCAGATTTGCATTTCCAAACAAAGTATCTGAGGCAATTAACTTATATAGCAGTAATGTTTATCTACATAACTCACATTTCAGTGTTTCAGACTCAGGACTTACAGATTTATTTTTTTGGGGGGGCATTTGGTGAGATTGACGTGGTGGCAGGTGTGATCTCAGAATGAGTGTCCACATCTGGAGGCAGGAAATAGGATGAAGTCTGTCCCCAAATCCTTTTGAGGGCACCCCCAAAGACCAAAGGAAATCTCACAATGTCCATGTCCTAAAGGACCACACAATCTTCCATTTGACCACTGTGTGGACTAAGTCTTAAACATTCAATCTTTCATGGATACCCATCCACACACTAGCATGTGTGATATACTCTTATACTATGCCATAGTATCTCCTATCTTGCAAAAATCTGAATAATGTTCTACCATATACATTTGGACATATCCACTTACCACATTTGGTTCACTCATTCCTTCCTTCATTCAGTTTTTTCATTCATCTTTTAGGGGACACTTGGTTTATTCCAGCCTCTTACAGTGAATAATGTTTTGTTGAAATCGGGTGCACAAACATCTGTATCCTCTTTCCAATTGTGAATATATACCCAAAAGTCAGAATGGCAGATCATGCTATAATGCAAAGAGCCGCTGCACTGTATTCTATAGCAACAAGAACTTTTCACATTAACACCTGCAGCTGAGAAAGCTTCTGATTTCCATCATGACTTTCTCCACTGCAGGTGTTGGATGATGTCCCACTGAGGGTTTCAGGTGTGCATCTCTTATGAACCTGTCCGTGTGCTTCAGCCACTTGTTCACGTGCTTTGGGGAACTGCTTATTCAAGTCCTTTGCTCATTTTGTAGATTTTTCTTTTTTGTTACATTGGAGGAATTTTTGACATATTCTTGGTTTTGTTGCCTTTGCTTTTAGTGTCATATCAAAGAACTCATTCCAAACTTCGTTATCATGAAGCTTTCTCTCTGTTTCTTCTCAGAGTTTTGTCATTTATGTTTCCTTTTTTTTCTTGTTTTGGGGTACCGGGGATTGAACTAAGGACCTTGCACTTGCCAGGCAGGCACAAATTCCACTGTGCTATATCCAGGGCCCCCTTATGTCTTTCATTGAGGACTTTAATCCACTTTTTGTTAATTATTATGTGTATAAGGTAGTGACCAACTTCATCCTTTGTGTTTTCAGGGCATCTTTTGCTGAAGAGACTGTTCTTTCACTGTTGTGTAGTCTCAGCACCCCTGTCCCACTTCATTTAACTATATACATTAAAGTTTCTTCCCAGATTCTCTTCTCTGTCCTATTGGTCTATTTGTCTGTCTTTATGCCAGTCACCCTGGTTTTGACTTCTGCACCTTTGTACTATGTTTTGAACTCAGGAAGTGTTCTACATGTCAACATGGTGTGAATGTGTCCCCCTGAGCTGAGGTAGCAAACAAAGTTGAGGTAGGGGAGTGTTTAAGGCAGGACCTAGTGGGACATACTTAGGCCATGGTGGCACCATGCACATGAATGAGTTTATTTTGCTGAATATGAGCTCAACATCTCATGGGTCTTGGTTAAGGCTTTAAAAGCAGCTGCAGTATGGGAACTGGCACCTGCCCTCCATCCCTCTTGCTTCCTCTCTCTGTGTTCTCTCTGCTTCTTGTGTGTGCTCCCAGTAAGATGCTTGCACTGTGTTGTAGTACAGCCAAGGAGCCCTCGGTACAGCTGGCGGCTACAGATTCAGTGCTCTTGCACCTTCTGAACTGCATGCTAAGTAAACCTCTTTTAAAAGTACACTACCCACCATCAGGGATTCTGAATCAGCAATAATAAAGATGCCAATAAAAAAGGAAGACCACCAAATTGGCTCTTGTGTCCAAGACGTTTCCCTTTGAGGTCCCAGAGATTTCACGAATTTTAGGATTTTTTCCTATTCCAGTAAAAAATGCCATAGGGGTTAATTTAGTATAACTCTGCTTTTATTGTTTTTTTCTTTCACGATTTCTTCCTGATGTACAAACAGCTATGATTTCATCATTTCCTTATTGACTGTTTCATGGGTCTGTTGCCAGTTCTGTGTTCCGGGTTGATGTAATATGGAAGGAGAATTTGCCCCTCCCCCTCATTGCCCAGAGCACCCGGATGTGCTACATGCCAAGCCTTCCTCTCAGGGACAGCGGCAGGTCTTCCAGCACCGGATCAGTGCAGTTCTCCTGCCTGTGGTCTTTGCTGGAGAAACTAGCAGGTGACTTAAGCACTACTTCAAAACCCTGAAGAAAGCAGATTGTGATCTTAGGACTTTAGATGGAAGAAAGAAATAAGGAAAGGTCACAGTTTGCTGTCTGGTGTTTCTGTGGACACAGACGGTTCTATGGTCCTGTCCATGTCTGAGGATCATTTTCAGTGAGATTGTGACCCTTGTGTAAAAGGCTTGGTTTCATTTCAGCAGAGCAAGCCTGAAATGGTAGGAAAACTAGAGTGAGAGATTTGCCTGATTGAGACAGTTTCCTCACTATTTTAAATATCACAAAGATTCTAGGAAATGATTTTGAGGGAGACTTCATGCCTGGGTAGTCAATATAAGTGTGAAGCTCAAGAACACAAGGCACAAGTGAGGTGCAGTCCTCAAGGAAAACAGGGCAGTAGTTCCAGACAAGCGTGCCTGAGTCTTCCGCTTCAGAGTTCCTTCTGCACTAGCTCCCAAAACCGTGTTCTATATTTTGAGAGCCCTAAAAGAGCTGAGCTGCCTGAGAGTGTAGCAGTGTCTGCCAGTGTTGGTGTGGCCACCAGTGCACAGCCTGGTTTGCTTGCCCAAAGCCCAAATAAGACATGAGGTCTCCAATGTTCAATCCATGGGATTTGGTCAGGGTAAATATAAACAACTGTAAAACACTTTTCTAGTTTGGAAAGTGCTGAGCATTGTTAAAGAAAATAGAGTTTTATTCAGTCTTTCTGAACAGTAACCAATCACAGAAGAGGCTAATTCCAGCAAACTCAGCAAATACAGAAAAAGCCTCACCTGACTCCAGTAGTAGCTCAACTCTTAGAAATATGATGCTTTTTCCCCTCTGAATTATACTCAAATAATTTGACTCAAGCTTTGCTTAAAAGCTAGGTCAACAATCACTCACTCAGCACTCAGTTTCTGTCAGTGGGCGGCACTTCTCGAAGCTCTGTTGATATCTGAATGACAACAGGAATAAAAAGTCAAAGGTCATGTTGAATTCAGCTCAGGAGGTGGAGTGTTTTCCAAAAGTGCTGTCCTGGCACGCACACGGAGTTAAGTGGGACAAGGGATTATTGAGAGTATATGGATGGACGTGTTGGGGAAACGCTCAAGAATTCCAAACATGCTGTGACAAGAACGCATTTCCCATCTATGCATCACAAGGGAAACGATCACATTTCATAGCATAACGTGCACACGCACTGATCACCTGTGGTGACCATCCCAGAAAGCCAATTCAGGACCCAAGTAACTTTCCCGTCTCTTCTTGGTTCATTGGACCTCTGTAAGGGACAGGTAGTATCTTCCTTGTTTGACTCCCTACCTTGCTGCACAAAGTAAACGTTTGATCAATATTTGTAATCAATGCAGGTTGCAGCTTCATGATCTGACTGTGCTACAGAGCCCCTCAGCCTGAAGGTTTGTGCAGGTATAAGGTCACTGGAAAAAGCAGTCTTCTCACATGACGGTTCATTCCATGCCTAAAAAACCGGACAAAGTCCAACTGAAATAAAGGCATAGATTAGTGCACTGGAGTAGGAGCTGTCACCTACTGTTGGTTCCAAAAGAATGACAAGACAGAAGAGGAGTTGAATTTGAGGGAATTGAACTACATCTGGGCCTAAAGCAGAGAAAAGAAATTAATTTAAATAAAAATATTGGAATATTGTAGAGGACACATAAGACAGTTCTGCTCCATGTGAAATTGAGATTTCTGAGGCTGTTATTCTCTGAAAGCATTTCCTTTTATATGTGTTGCACATGGCTGTACAGAGAAGTAATCAAATGGTCTTAGACTGTTTTTAACACCTGCTTTTAGAGCAGTTTAGATTCTCATTACAGTTAAGCAGAAGTCCCAGATATTTTCCACATAGGCCCTGCTCCCACACAGGGAAGGCCTCCTCTATTGTTCAAATCCCACACTGAAGTGTCCTCTGTGGTACAGTTGATGAGCCACACTGACACATCAGCCTCATCCAGAGTCCATGGTTTGTACTTAAATTCACTCTTTGTTCTATGGATTCCATGGATTCTATGGACTCTATGGGACAAAAGTGTAATGACTTACTTCCATCATTACACGTTTGTATCATACAGAGTCCTTTCACCACACTATAAATCCTCTGTTCTCTTTCAGACATTCTCTCCCATTCCGGAGATTGCTTTTATATTCAGAGGATCATTTACTTTGCTGAGCAGAGACTACTTAGTTTAATGATGCTCAGTTTTCTTTATTTTCTATTTTGGCTCTGCTCTTTTGGTCATATCTGAGAAATCATTGTCATGACCAACACCAGTAAGATTTTGCATGTGTTTTTTTTTCCAGAAGGTTCAATATTCGGTTTTCATTTAAGTCTTTAATCCCTTTCAAAGTATTTATTTCATAGAGTGTCAGGTGTGCAGTGATATTTGTTTGCACAAAGATATCCTGTTTTCCTTATTCTATTTTTAGCAAGATCATTCTTAGCCTCCAGTGTGTTCTTAACCTGTTTGTAAAATGCCAATTGTTAATATGTGGTGAATTTTCTTCTGGGTTCTCTATTCTTTTTCATAGTTGGTGTGTCTGTTTTCATACAATTAACATAATTCTTTAATTAATGTAGCTTTGTACTATATTTTGAAATCAAGAAATGTGATACCTCTAGCTCTTGACTATTCTGAGTGTTCTTTTGAAAGAGTTTCACTTTAATGTATGGACCACTGAAACATTATATTCCATAATTAGTAGAGACCATGAGAGGAAGTGGGGGTAAACAACCTCTTGGAGTCAAAACCTGTTACTCATTAAATGCATGACTTGTGTTTTCCTTTGTGGTAGTCAGGGACTTGAGGCAGTTTTTACTAAAAAATGTGATCTTCAATTTGTTGTAGATATGCCCTCTAGATAACTGAAAGCATAAGAGAGCTTGAGTTCCATTCCTATGTCTCCATAACTACATTAAAACATCAGGTTAAATTCATTCTCAGTTCTACACGTAGTTTGGTCCTTACTTCAGTGATAATGGAAATTAAAACTGAAGCCATCATCAGAAATTTTACCCACAAAAGCTTCATCTAGAAAGTAAGAAAGAATGTTAAGGGCACTTAGCTTTGCTGTTGAAAGCTGGAGGGCACATCAGTGACAAAGATCAAACTGGCTCCATACCAATGCAAGTCAGATAAAACAGCAAAGTCTCTTTAGCTGGAGCAACTGAAGGAAAAGCCACAGTTCTGGTGAAAGATTGGCACATTCACAAAATAATAAGAGCAGATTTTATGCATTTGCTGGAGTGAGCAAGAGTCAGGTTCCTGTCAGCACTGACTTGGTAGGATGGTTGAGGAAATATCCTTAAGTGCTTGAGGAGGAAATCAGTCTTCATGAGATCACTTGTTCTTCTTAGACCTGTGAGGATCTGCTGGAATCCAAGGCAATCTAGGTTCAAGGAAATGACTGGAAACATCTGGGCGTAGCTCAGGGTTCCCGTAAATCCCTTATCTTGGTGTCTTCAGTGTTGAGGGAGTGAGATATGTCATGCACAGTCGGGGCTATCAACCATGTTTTGCCAACTTTTGGATGGATGCTTTCTAAATGATAACATGCCTGTACACAGAGCTGAGAAGGGGTTTGAATTCAGCTTTCAGATAGTACACGTGACATAGAGAATGAAGTCAAGTGTTGTTTTGCCTTTAGTTCTCTCCTGACCATCTGCAGTACCAATGAAGAGTTGTTGCTTTTTAGCACAATCATTTCTCTCAAGTGCTTAGAACCTTGGAAGAAAATGCACATCATGCTTTTAATAAGTAATAGATTTAGGGCCCAGGAGTGTGTTTGTCCACTATGCCTATGGTCTCTTGGCTGTTCATTTGATGTCCTTCTCCTTTTCTTACTCATCCTTCTCTTTAAGCTGTGAAAGCATTTGTGGGATTGAACCTAGGGTCTGTACACTGAACCACATTCGCAGGTCTTTTTCATTCTTTATGTCGAGGAGGGTTTGCTGAGTTGACCAGGCTGGTCTGGAATGCGAGAGCTGCCTGCCTCATCTTCCCAGCCCATTTTGTATAAGTGCAGGTGTTTGGGTCAGAGGAGTTTTAAATCCTGGACAATTCTCAACCAGTGGGAACCAGATACTCTATATTTTCCTTTAAAGAGTAATTTTGAAATACAGTAGTACCCATTTCATGAATAGCTCTGTTTGCAGGTAGTTCATGTTATAAACAAAAGCTTTTGGCAAAATTTTGCTTCCATCAGCAAGCTCTGCATAGGTAACAAACATGACCATGACCATCTCCCTCACACAAACAAAAACAGAGCCAACTTCCTTAAAATTGTAAAGCCAATTAAGTATGTAAATGGAGGTACCACTGTACAAGGGATATAATTCTTCAATTAATCCACTAGAGGATTGACGTCTAGTTCTTCAGCATGGGCACCAACTCAGTACTTTGCTTCTTCGGTTTTTTCCATTTTGTCTCTCATTTTTCATTTTGCTCTCCTCCCTTTCTGTGGCTTCCTGCAATATGTTCCAAATACTAAACTACATGAATGTCAGTCTCCTTTCCTTGCAGGGAGGCCCCAAGCAAAAACACCTTCTCATGGGGGCTTCAGACCTCATCATTCTCTCCTCGTTTCAATAAACGTTTAATAAAGCTCCATTAAAGCCTATGTGAGTGTTAGAAACATATGGGGGCAGCATTATTATTTTGTGAAGATGGTTGTTTTTCATATGTAGATTTACACTTTAGTATAATTTATATATACTAAGTTTACATTTAATAATTTCATAATTAATTATGTTTCTAGGTACTTTATTTTAAAATCAATAATTTCCTAGAGATTGCATTTGATATTAAAAATCAATTTCCAGGGGAAAGTGCATTCATTCCCATATTACTAAATAAATTAAGTTTTCGGTAACCACATGATCGCAGCACCTACAAGCTCTGCCTTGTGAAACATGAATGGCAGATGCATTATTTCTTAGCCTGTGATTAGAGTGGACAGAAATCCCACCACCAGGTCTTCAAAAACTTTACCCTGGCCCATGTGACTCAGTCTAGCTAGAGGCACACGCCATGTGCCCAAATGTTGGGCTCCCTAGCTCACTCACAGGGGCTGGTGGACTGAGTAGGTGTCCCCCAAGTCAAGCTGACTTTCCTGCATTACATCTGACTATGTTCCATCATCACTCATTTGTCTTTGGCTTCTCCATGTGTTGTGGGAGTTAGATATTCGTTTATGCAGACATGTGTATGTATGGTCCGGGCATCTCAATAACAACTCATATGAATGAAAATTAGACCAGTGGAGAGAGCCCTTATCTACCCAAAAATGTTAAGATGTTTTACATGTTTGAATCAAATGATTTTAGAAGTAGGCACTAGGCTTTATATTCTGAAACACATCCAATAACTTGTAACACACTGACCGCTGCAGTGGGGATAATCCTTTGCAGGTTGTAGCACCACACGCGCTAAACCAAGTGTCCACAGTCTACAGCTGATAGGTCAGAGCTGCCCAGGGTCTGTGTGTGAAAACCCTTTGCAGGAGCCCACTCACTTGCATGTCGTCTCTGGATGCTCTGGATGAGTAGTTGCAATGCAGATTCTGAGCTCTGAAATATTACTATGTGTTCTTCTGTGAAAAATGTTTCCACACAGAAGGGAGATGGTGAGGCGGCAGAGGGAGGAGGAGAATGTGCCCTGCCCTGCACAGCCTGGCCTTCTCAGGCATTTCCTGCCTCACCTGCCCTTGTTCCACTCTGCACCTTATTCCTCTTTTCACTACACAAACTTTCCTGCTCACTTCCTCACTGACCCAAACTGTGCCTTCTAAACTGTGCCAGTTGTGTTCATTTCTGTATGAAGTACCTACTGATGTTAGGAGAAGTTCTGTGTATTAGTGAAGCATAAAAATATTGAATGAAATATCAGCAGTGAATATCTCTGGACAATACAGTGAGGGGTTACTGATTTTTATTTTTATTTGTCATCATGTTTAAAGTATTGTATTATAGATCAACTACGTGCTTAATAGTCCCTATATTGGGGAACATATGTTAAAAACATTAAATGTCCTTCTTTAGAAAAACAGCCACAAGTTTCTAAGAGAAACATGCTTGAAATAGTCACGGTTTATATAACTTTGCTTGTCTTTGTGCCACATATGTTCTGTTTTCCCGTGTGCAAGGACGCTGCAGCCACTGGTGAGATGTGCCAGAAGGGAACCAGGGAGACCTTCCAAGACGTGGAGAACAGAAGAGAAGGGGTGTGAATGTGTCTACTGAGGTGACTCCGGAGTAACTGTGGCATTTCTGCCCTCCTCTCATTCTCAACTCTGCCATAAACATCCTCCCTGAAGCTGTAGTCACAAGTCTCAGACTCTGCTGGTGTTTGATAACAGTAGTTGGTGGGCAGGAAGTTTTAGGGGCGAGGACCTGTGAAAAGAAGCTGAACAAGGAACTTGAAAGGAAGCTGCTACCTCCTCATGTTTTCTTCTTGTTTCACATACAGCCACCACAGAAAACCCCAAAGAACCATTCCAACTAGCCAAAATTGCCCTGTCGCTATCTTAAGGAGCAAATGCTACCCCTTATATACCTGCATGTATTCACTCCCATCTACTATCTTTAACTGCATGATGTATGAAACAGCATGATCTGTTCACTGAGCATGCTCAGAAGCGTGCCTGCCTGTGCATGTGATAACAACTTCCATGAATATGCATTCATCTCCCCAGTAAATTAAACACTGCTTTGGAAAGTATCCCCACTGCTCTTCTTGATGGCGGTGAGTAATACACCTTTCTTCACTCTTTTATCTCCTGAGTGCGCTTATCAAATTTTCACTTACCGTGGGTTGAACAGTTTCTTGTTTTAGAATATGAACATGAACTGCTGTACTTTGAATTTCAATTTTAGTGCAGGAGCCCACTTGTGGAAGGACTAGCTTCCTTACTATTTTTGTTTGTTTTGGCATATGTGGAGGGAAACCATGAAGTGAAGGAGGCCGAGCAGTGAATGAGAAGCAGCTGAGAACTGTGCTTGAGTCTGTGGTGCTGGGAAACAGGTATGTCCACTGCTTTTGTGCCTAAACTTAGTCTTGACCCTGATGTCATTTCTAATTTCTGGTTTCTAGCAGCTGGGGAACGTATGGGAAGGGCAGGTTTCCTGTTGTCTGAACTGAGAGGTCAGTGGCTAAGTTCACCTCTGGAAAGCTCAGTTTCCCCCACTGGCCAGTGACAGCTGGGAGGTGACAGCAAGACACGCAAAGGTCCCCAGATGCACTTCTCCCTGCTCAGCTCAGAGCTGCAGGAAGTGGAGCGGGGAGAGCCCTGGGCAGATGTCTGCCTGCCTGTCTCAGCCCCTGCAGTAGCTCTGGGATACAAAGCACAAGGCCACCCTTGTCCAGCAGTTTACAGACCATTTTAATAAGGAGAGATTTAAAAAAAAAATGTTTCTTACAGGCCAACTTCAGATAACTTCAATGTAAGAGCTTTGTGAAAATCCATATAGAAATAAATTTAGTTCTAACTGATTCTCATTGGTGAAAAATAACTACATATTCAAAACTCTGTGAGATGTCCCCCCTTGACATGGAAACAGCTGAGTCACCTGTGGTACTTGTTAACATATAGATTTTTTTAGGCCTGGAAATCAGGGTTTTAACCATCTTTTTGGATAATTCTTATGTGTATCCAAGTTTGAAAATCATTCCTGAAGATGATCTAACACATGAACTTGTTTAATACAAAGTTAAAAGTCCTATAGTTCAGTCATAGCTAGGTAACAGGGATGTTTATATGTTATTTAATGTAAGAGTCTAATTGTCCTAGAGATTCCTTTAATCCTCCCTGCGGAGATGGGATCACACAATTACAGGAATGGTAAGGCAGGTTCTGGGGTTTGTGCTTCAGATACATTCGTCTGAAGAAGCTGACTGGTGGATGTTGTACAGCAACACTGAGTTTGAACTTGACCACTGTGCTGCTCTACTGCGAAATTTATGTGTAGCTTTTTTCTGAGTAACTTATAACATGGTGGTTTTGCAGAAATATACACTCTAATGGAATATTTGCATAGTATAACTATTAGAATTAAATTTCCATCTAACTCAACAAATTTTGCCTGGTAATGCATTCCATGCTAATCTATAAATGTATATTGTCCCATTAATTACCCCAAGAATCTTCAGGTGGATTGACAATTTTGTTCACATTAGTCCTTTAATTTCTCATAAATCTTTAGCTCAGTTGAAAGAAGCTCCTTGTTGAAGTCCTCACAAGTAAGTGGTCAAACTGATATTTTTAAGATACTAGATTCATTCTGAATATTTGGCATATTGAAATGAAGTGAGTATTTCTGACATCGGAATAGAATATGATGTTTACATATTCTGATCAAGAGCAATACACCTATACCGTGGAAAACCATTTTAATATAATGGTAATCAAGAAGTGCCAGGCGATCCATAGAATAATTAGGTTCATAATATTTAATAGTTTATATTAAACATCTACTTCAAAAAAGTTACTGTGAGACCCCATGTCTTTCAGCCTGGTTCACCTAGCGGTGATATTGGCTTTCTCTGTCTCTATCTCAGTCTGTTTCTTTCTTCCTCTCTCTCTGTCCTGTTAAGTCTCTCTCTTTCTCATATATATACAAAGAAGACTGAGGATGATTCGTATAACACATTGCTCAGACTGGCCTGAAACTCAGGGCTGAGGCAGGGCTGAAGTGGTCTTCCCATCTCTGCCTCGTGAGTAACTGGAAGTACAGACCTGTACCACCACACCTGAGTCTTCTCTTTCGGAAGGTACCCTCTATTAATTAGGTAAGTCTCATTCCTGTAGATCTTCCTGGCCCCACTTCTAGCTCCTACTCCCATCATTTCTCTGAACCAGGAGTTAGCAAATCATATAGGTGACTGGCTGGACACTAGAGCACACTTGAGTGTATGGTGGTCATAAAAGCTTTTGCATGTTACTGATGGAGAAACTTATAGGATAACCCACGTTCCTGGTGAATATTATGCTGAAACCAAGTAGGTCATGGCAGCAGCATAGCACAGAGAAGTAGGTCACTATATTTTTCTGGTTTACTTTTTGGAGGTGATAACAAGTAAGTAATGAAATGTATTGGTTTTAGAAATTTTTAAATGTCTTCGGTTATACTGTTGTGGCTGCTTCCTGACATGAATTAATTCAAAATGTGGTTATTTGACTTTGGGAAGGTGCCAGAGGTGGGCAGTAAAGTGAATGAGGACACACTGTCATGGCTTCATGGGCTGGATTTGTTATTAGACAGCACTTGGCAGCAGCAGTAACTGCTTTTTTGATCACACCTCATAAAGACACAGAAGAGATTCCAGAACTGCTTAGAGAGTGGCAGGGATGATGGCACAAGCGTGTGTAAAGGAGGTTGACTGATTTGAGAGGGACAAAGGGCGATGTGTCTTTTACTACAATAAATGTTTGTTTAATTTCATTGATTTTGTTTTATTGTTTTATATTTTTGAAACAGGGTTTCACTATGTAGTTCAGACTGACCTTGAACTCACTGTGTACCCCAGGCTGGCCTCAAACTCATGGTAATTTTCCTGCCTCAGCTTCCCAAATGCAGGGATTACAGGCGTGTGCCCTCGCACGTGGCTTGTAATAAATGTTTGAAATTTGAACATTCATCATATAATATGATCCCTCCTGAATGTATACTGTGCAACCATAACTGCAAAAGGCCTCTAGCACTTTTCAGGTTGCCCACTTCCTCCTCCTCCTGGGCATAGTAACCGCTCTCCTTGTTTCCAGCTGCGTGTACCTGTGGTAGCCTCCTCATCGTATTTGTCCTTCTGCCTGGCGTCTCTCACTCTGTCCTTGACACTCACCCGTGTCGTAGCAGGCATCTGAGCTTTCACTCCAGTTTAGGGCTGGATGATACCTGCTGTGTTTCATGTGTATAAACCACGTGTTAATCCATTCATCTGTCAGTGGAACTTTGAACTGTTTCCACATTTGGCTCTAATGAGTAATGTTGCCGTGATCATTGGTGTGTAAATATCTGTTCAAGTCCTTGATTTCCATTTGTGTGTGTGTACGGGTGTGTGTGTGTGTGTGTGTGTGAGTGCGCACTTGCTGTATATGCGCAGTAGTCGAAATTGTTGGATCAAAGGCTAATGTTTTAATTTTTTAGTGGCACTGTCATGTTCTTTTCCAAGATAATAGACACTTTACACTCCCAGTAGCAATGCATGAAGGACACATTTCTCAGGATTATATTACCTATTGCTTTCTGTTATTGTTTTGTTTGTGATATCAACCATCCCAGAGGATATGACTCTGACTTGCAATTCCTGTATATTAAAGCAAAATTAGAATGGAGATGAGGCCTGGAAAATTCTCTAGTAAACAAAATCAATGAGGTCTTTAAAGTGGCCTCTCTTTGCTTAAAGTGTGAACAGAAGCAGATTTTGGGTTACATTATTTTACATAAGTGCTTACATAAGGCTAAAATAAAACTTAACCTGAGCTACTGAGAAACACTAGCATATAATGATGCAACTAAAGCTTCTGAACAAGGTAAGCCAAATAAGGCCATTTTGTGATTTAGCCAGTCAGACAATTTCTTCCTATTTGTTTCTACCTTTTCCCTGTAGGTATTTGCTTCTGATACTCTCAGCTGAATGCAGATATTAACACATGCACTGTATCTTTCAGTCTAGTATTCTCCCATTCATGAACTGCATCTTCAAATAAATTCTTTACAAATTTATTGCATTCCAGTGATTAGTGATGTTGAACTTGTTTTCATGTGTTCTTGGCCATTTGATTCTCTTCTTTATAGAAATGTGTATTTCTGTCTTTGTCTACTTTCGGGTTGGGTTTTCTGTTATCGCAAAGTAGTTGTAGTTCTTAGCATATTCTGGAGAGTAGCCCCTTTGGATTTATGATATCTAAATGTAATTCAACAATTCTGTGGCTTCTTGTTTTACCCTATTAACAGTGTGGTTTAGTTCACAAAAGCTTTTAAGTTTCATACGGTGTAGTTTAAATTTATTTCCTATTTTTAGATATCACATGCAATAAATCATTGCTGTCTTGTATCTGTGTATGCGAAGCAAAGGTCAGAATTGTTAACCCAAGTAAGATTTACCAGTGGCAGGTAAAGCCTGCTCTGCTTTCTAGCTGAAGTGAGGGAGATGGGGCCGACCAGGCAGCTACCTGCTCCATCCCAAGACCACATCATGCTAGCAACAGTGCAGGGGCAGGACTCGCAAAGATACCAGGGAACTTCCAATCATTATGAATATGTCTCTGTCTCAGCTGAACATTTATGTGGTTGTAGTCATCATTTGACTCTTTCAAGATGATTTCAGCTTTTAAGTGAAATAAATCAGACCTACATGTATAAACATTGTATTGTTTCACTAGTGTAAAAACCTAAAAGAGTGAATAAAATCTAGAGGGTAAAGTAGGTATTGTGAAAGGGAAAGAAAGTGCTCAAAAGGAAAGAACAATTGCAATGAGGGAAAAGAGAAAAGAAGAAAGAAGGGGAAAATTTGTATCTATCTATCTATCTATCTATCTATATGCGCAGGATATCTAAGACAGTTGCTTTACTGAAAGGAACATTTAATGTTTAATTGTTTGATCAATCTTCATGGCTATGTTTGTTTACCTGAGTAACCAATTTGAAAATATCAATATGTAATACAACAACCATTGTTAATTTCCTATCACCTTGTCTGAAATTCTGTATTGCATGTATTGTTTTTGTGTTATTTTGTAAATGTCTGTGTGTTTGTTAATATGTTTTCATTCTTTTATCTTTAAAATAAAAAAGAAGTCTCCATGGATTGAAGAAATTTCTAGTCTGTCATTAATATCAGTTGTCTGGTTTTTAATCCTGTCTCTATGATTTATTCATTCAGGACTTGTATAAAGCATTTATCTCATTTGTGAATTGATTAAAATAGGTCTAATTTGCAAATACTTTAAAATATTAAATATGCATGGTTTATCATAGTATAGGCCCCAAATTATGGTGATGATTACTTGAGTTCTATTACTACTATTGAAATAAAACTTTGGAGAGGTTAATATCATGTGTTTAATCCAAATCATCTTTAAAGATTTGGGAGACTGATTAATGAAGCCTTCTGCACCTACTAATATTAGGATCATGTTCTCCCATAGACAGTGCAGAAGCCTTGCCTGTGCTGAGTTGACTGGTACTCTGAAATTTCTGAGACAAAACTTTATAAACTTACTTCTAATGAGGGACTCTTCTAGGTTAGAACATTGCTATGGCACCAGAACTAAAGATGGTGGCCCCCATTTGTCTGGTGGAAAACATCAAGGAAAAGATGACAGTGAACAGGGAAGCCATAGAGATTCTTGAGAAGATTTCTCAGCCGGTGGTGGTGGTGGCCATTGTGGGACTGTACCGTACAGGGAAATCCTACTTGATGAACTGCCTGGCTGGACAGAACTGTGGTGAGTGTTATCATGGGGTGTCTGGAACAACTTCTTACTTGTTGTTCCTGGTCAGAACAAGGGAGAACCCAACTCTTCTCAGTAAAGCAAACTTCTTATTCTAATTCTCACCAGCAAATTTTTACCTTGTGCTCATTCATTTCCATATTCTTTATTGTTTTTGGAGAAAATCTCTCCTGCTAATGCTCAAAATTATCCTCCATCACTGACTCCTGCATTTCTTTTCATCCATATTTTGCTTTTGATATGAAATACTCTCATTAATACATAGAGATCTTTGAGTATTTTTCTAAAAATCCTTTTTTTGAGCTTCACTTTCTATTGTGACAACCAGCTCTTGCTTTTGTTTTGCTTTTCCATTTAATACAAAAATATTATTGCAATTTCCTTTTGCTTTTCTTCTTCCTTTTAGGCTTCCCCCTGGGCTCCACTGTTCAGTCTACAACCAAGGGCATCTGGATGTGGTGTCTGCCCCACCCCATCAAGGTGGACCACACCCTGGTCCTTCTAGACACGGAGGGTCTGGGCAGTGTGGAAAAGGTGAGTCAGGGAGATTCAGGCACATACTTTTGACTCTGGTTTGTCTTCTTGTCTTTTCTTAAATCTTAGTGATTTGACTGCTCTGGTCTGTTAATGAAATCACAAGCTGAACTATCATGAAAGAGGTAAACCTTACTGTTTAATCTCACTTCTAGATAAAATCAGATATCATGTTACTTTAGGTGAAATATTATTTTTTGCTTGATATTGGGTAAGTAGTTGCATTCAATGTAACTAAAGCTTATTGAGTAGCTAAGTAGCAAAAAGAATAAAGGCTCTGCCCCAACAAGGCCTTCAGGTCCATCTAAGAAACTCCAGGTCTTTCTCAACATGGCGAGTAGGAAAAAAAACAGATTGGAGAGAGAAAGGTGCTGCCCTGTGCAGTGGCTGGCCTCTGTCAATTCTCTGATGAGAAATGTGACTAAAATTACCCTTTGAACTACTTTTTGTTGGGAGCAGTGTGCTGGGTCTTTATCTCTGGTGTTGATTGATCCCTAGAACTTGGCCTTGGAAGCCTTCTCAGGAAGAGCATTCACATGTGTCAGTTCTTGTCCATTAGCATTGCCAAGAGTTGGGAAAAGAGTTTGACATCCTGGAAGGTGATGCAAATGCACATCGCTCTCACAATGTACAGTGAGGCATAAGCAGGCCTTGAATGGAAGATGGCCAGCACTCAGCCCCACCTCAGTGTCTGATAATGGGCTTCTCCACATACTGAGCTGCCGAGTGAAGTGTATAGTCAGGGTTAAAAGTTCTTATGGCGAATCTTATTAACTACCAAGAGAACTTTCCAGAAGTCTCTGAAAAGCCTCTGACTATGCTGGTCTTATAAAAATATATTTTTGCCTCATGATAAATATTCTAAGGTGGACTTTTAGCATTCAGCTTCCTAAAAGTAGGTAAAATAAATGATTCATCATTTTTTCTTCCTTTGAGACTTGAGAATAGTGTCTAAATTTATATATTACCAAGTTGTATCTAAAGAGTTTGAAATTCTGTTTATTGTACTGAGATATATTCAACAAATAAAATATATAAAAGAGATGTACAACTTGATGTTTTGCTATACATTATGAAATGAAAACCACAGCTAAGCAGATAAATGTATAATCACCAGACAATGTTTTGGGTCTTTTTAGTGGAAACACATGAGACGTAGCCACTTAGCAAAATTCAAGTGTGTGATGTGATATTCTTAACTCTAGTCACCATGTGTTCCTTAGATCTCCAAAATTTACTTTGTTGCATAAGTGAAACTTTGTTCCTTTTGATCATTGGTGTCTATTTATCCCACCTTCAGGCCACAAAAATACACCACTGTCCTCTCCTTTCTTATGGTTCACTCTGTTTTTGATTATTTTAGAGTCAACTATTCAGTGAGATAATGCCTTGTTGATTAAAACGGTCACATTTCCTTCCTCTTTTATGATAGAGTAAATATTCTCCATGCTTGAGTAAATATTATCTTTAATCATTTATTCACTGATGGGCATTCATAGTATTTCTAACATGTGTCTATTAGGAATAGTGCTGCAATAAAGATGGAAGTGCAGTTTTCTTTTTCAGACATTAATTGCGTTTTCTTTGTAACTATTCATTGAGTGAGATTGCAGGATTATGTGGTGCTTCTATTGTTAATCTTTTAAGGAAATTCCATAGTATTTTTCCTGATTGCTTTACCCATTGATATTCCAACCAGTAGCTACAAGGATTCTTTTTTGGTCTCAATCCTTGGTAATGCTTGTTATGTCCTGTCTTTTTTATTATAGCCATGCTACTGTGTGTCATTTTATGTCTCTTTATTATTTTGAGTGACATTTCCATGATAATGATAGGCTATGATCATATTTTCATATGTCTATTGGCCATTTACATGATTTATATGTATATTCAAGTTCTTTGTTAGGCTTTAATTGTGTCATTTGATTGGCTTTGATATGGAGTTGTAGGAATTTCTGAAATATTTTGATATTAACCCTTTATCAAATACATCCATTGCAAATATTTCTCTCTCATCCTAGAGTTGTCTTTTCACATGGTTTGCTCTTTGCTAGCAGGAATCATTTTGGTTGGATGGTGTCCACCTGTCTGGTTTTCTTTTTATTTCTTGAGCCTTGGGTGTTATATAAAATATAAGAATTGCCAAGCAAATGTATAGTGTCCAGCCCAGTATTAAGAAGCTTTTCCCATTGTTTTATTCTCTTGGTTTTATTGGTTCTGATATTTTCTCTACTCTGTAAGACATTTTATACCTTTTGTCAGATATGACCATTTTTTTTTGCATATGGCCGAGAACAAATAAAGAGGCTTCTATAAAGAAATGTAACACCCATCACTCAATATCCCACTGAGAACCAGACACAGCACTAGTGATTCTTTAGGTTCAGTTATGTCATCTAACTGAGAGGAAAACTTTATGAAGATTAAGATCCACTTGTAGTATGAAGAAATTGTGATCATTAGAAATATTACTGCTTTCATGTTATTTACCTTTATGTCAGTGTTCTTTGCGTAGTGAGTACATGAATGAAATCATAGAAGAAAGACTTTCATGACAGATGTCTGAATAAAAGAAGAGCAGACTCCTGAGTTTCTTACTGCTCTGTACTTTCCAGGGTGACCCTAAGAATGACTCCTGGATCTTTACCCTGGCCGTGCTTCTCAGCAGCATCTTTGTCTACAATAGTGTGGGCACCATCAACCACCAGGCCCTGGAGCAGCTGCAGTATCCTTCAGGAGCTGAGCTGTTGCATGTCAGTGGCTTTTGAGGAACTGAATATTAAGCCATTTTTTCTTCCCCTGTCACTTGCTTGCTTTTGGATCAGAGGGGACCTAGGAAAGAAAACCATTGCTATGATAAGTTCTTGTTAAGGAAATATGGGGAATTGAAGTAGGAATTTCCTTTTCCTTAGCCAAGTCCTAGCTGTGTGACACAACTCACAGAACTAATCAAAACAAAGTCTTCCTCAGATTCTGATGGAGTACAAGATTGTACAGAATTTGTGAGTTTTTTTCCAGACTTCATCTGGGCTGTACGGGATTTCACTCTCCAGCTGAAGTTGGGTGATCATTTCATCACAGCAGATCAGTACCTGGACAATGCCTTGAAGCTGATTCCAGGTAGCAGAGCAAATTCTGGGTATGGGATTTCTGTAGGGTGGATGTGGATGTGCTGACATTCTCCTTCATTCTTGGTGACTCCTTTGTATTTGAGACTGGCTGGAGGTCTGTAGAAATGGCGACTGGGTTATAGGTTGAAAGTTCTATGAAAAACAGTGTATAATATACAGAGAAATTATTCAAGTTTATGTCATTCTTTACACATTTGTTCTTTAGAATTGAGACTACAATGGTTGATAAAACTATCTAAAGCACAGTTACTTTTTATCCTATCTTAGCATCTGCTTTTCTCTGTTTAGGAGAACAATTGATCACAGAATTATTAAACATGGTATCACAGTAAAAGGTTCATCTTAATGTGTGTCTGCATTTCAGACAGGTATTATTCTTCTCAAGGAGGATTATTACTTTCTAATAGCGATATTTAACTTTCTGAAATTGAACATACAAAATAAGAGTATGTCCTAACTACACTGAAAAAGTATTCTTTTCCTTTTTGCCTTTTCAGTATTACACAATTACCATGGCATAAATTTTATTTTATATCTATAATACAGATTTCTCTAAATCCTGGCATGTTTGTTCATGCTTTCATTTCAAATAAATTATATGAATGAAGATATATATTATTTGTAAATTACTGACACATTTATCTAAAGAAATCTTGTGAAAATACCAGTTTAGATTTACTTAATAAAGCTTTATGTTTTGTAATATATCTTTCCTCAATGCATTCATTCAATAATTGGCAAAAACCAAACTATCAGTTTAATTATAGTCCTTTATCTCAAGGATTTTATAGATTATTTTAAAAGTATACTTTCACTGATATTTGAAGCCCTTTGACAAAGGTATCCAATATTATGTAAAATGTTTTTAAAACCCTTTCTTTGATGATACACATAGATAGTACAGTGGTTACTATCACGTAGCAGATAACATCTATCATCTCACATAGCTATTTTTGTGATGAAACAACTAAAATTGACTTATTTTAATAATCCACAATACAATAGTTTCAGTAACTCCAGCCTCATTTTTCTATTAGCTTTCTAGGCTTACACATCCTATATGACTGCTACTTAGTGTCCTCTGAGTTCCATCTTTTGCATTTCTTGCACACTCCTGGAAACCACTGTTTTCTTTTCTACTATATACTTGGACTTTTAAATGGAATATTTTTGGCATCAAAGTGATGTTCTTTAAATAGTCATGGTAACACTCTTAATATTGTTATAATGATTCCGTTATTTCCTACAAGTCTGTCTTATCTTTCGTTCCTCAGTTCAATTTCAACAAGTGATTGAGTAGGCTAGAAATATACATGTGACCTTTTCTTCAATTAGTAAACATCAAACATCAAACATCACATAAACAGCTACTCTATACTTGCTGCCAAGTTTAGATTTGGGGATACCAGCCAAAATTTCTGTTTTCACTGGAGTAAGATGTCATTCCAAATATGCTAGTTATATTCGTGGTACAGGTTTGATGTGTGAATAATTATTCAATGTTTATAATAAAGGCACTGTGTAGTTGTAGAACCCTGTAAGATACGGCAACTCTAGGGGAAAAACAACTGTAATCTCCCAATCCCAAGACTATTCCATGGTATTCTGTTTTTCCATTTTTTAGGTGAGAATCTCAAGACACAAGCATCTAATCATGCTAGGGAGAACATCCGAAATTTCTTTCCTACTCGGAAGTGATTTGTCTTTGACAGGCCAACAAATGACAAAAATCTCCTCGCCAATATTGAGAATGTCCCCCAAGACCACCTGAATCCTAAATTCTTGGAACAAACAAAGAGTTTCTGTACTTATGTCTTCACCCGTGAAAAGAGCAAGACTCTCAGAGAGGGAATTGTGGTCACTGGAAACTGTGAGTCTTCTTTACACACTTCTGTGCAGAAGCGTGCCTGTAGAATACATTATATAGTGTGTTGCCATTATTTTTGTTCAATGGTATATATAGCTATGATGTGTATATACTCAATCTCTATAAAAATCTACATACCTTTTTATTATCTTACTGGGGTTTATAAATTCCTCTTAAAAACTGTACACTTTTTTCAGGTATGTGTGGGTTCTGCATCTCGGAAAGAATTCCACATTAATGATAAAAATCACTAACTTTATCTCAAAATAGATGTACAGGTTTTTCAGGGAAGTGTTAGATGTGAATTTTTCTTTGCAAGGATATTAGAAAGAGTGTATTAAAATTTGAAGCAGTCCAAATGTAAATATTCTCTTCTAAGTCCTTGAACATCTGCTGGATGCATCAGAATTAGAAGCAAATATAGTGTGAGGTAGCTTGACTTATTTGTACTTATATAATCTATTTTTCTTCAAATGTTAAAGGGAAATTAGATGTTCTAGGTATACTTTAGAATATTACATGAAGCTAGATACCGATACTAAGGTTTTGTTTAACTGTGACCCGGAGTACCACATAAATTTAGGTGTTACACACTTTGAAGATAACAATATGTAAAGCAGCAACAAGCGGTGTTTTTTCTTCTGTTGTTGTTGTTGTGGATGTTGTTGCTGTTGTTGATGTATGCCTGTTTTCTTTCTTGTCCTTGGATTTTTGGTTCTTGTGTTTTCTTTTTTTTTTTTTTTT
>PVLD010025078.1:0-24324 GCA_004027595.1 Dinomys branickii | reverse complement strand
AAAAAAAAAAAAAAAAAAAAAAAGAGATACTTCCTTTCATGATTGCTCTCTGCCATGCTGTCTTCAAGATCTGAAATTCTATCTTCAGCCTCATTCAAGCCATTTGGCAAGCTTTCAGTGGAAGTCTTCATTTCCTGGAAATGTCTTTGAGTCTGTTTCATGCATTCTAATTCATTCCTAAATTGCTCATGTAATGTTTCCATTTGTTTCCTATGTTCTTCTATTCTTTTATCTGTTTCTTCTATGTATGTGCATAGCATTTCTTCCATTGTTATTTTTCATTCTTTTTTTTTGCCTGAGAGTTTATTTCTGCTTTAATCTCTTCTATGGGCTGATGGAGTTGTTTCTTTACTTCAGATGCAATCATTTCAGAAAGTGCAGGTATGTGGCTTTCTAGTTCACCGATATCATTGTTTTCTGGTCTTATTCTGGGGGGAGTTGAGTTCTGAGACTGCATTTTGCTCCTCTGTCTTGTCATTTTGGATGTCAGTTGAAAAGTGTTGAGCTACAAACTACTCAGGCAGCTCACAGAGGACTGTAGCAACCCTAGTTTACCTGGAGATCAAACTTATCCCAAGATGTTAGCTCATAGTGAATCACTGGGCCCAGAAACCCCAGGTAATTTCTGCAGTGCCTGGCTCAGACCACACCTGGGATGGTGAGGGAATACTGGGCTTTGGTACCAGGATCTCCAGGCCATGGACAGGAAGTGTGTGGGCCTCATCCTTGAAGCTGATGGTGGCTAAGCCGGGCCCGCTGCTACAGAAACCTCAGGTAGCTGCTCAGGGGAGAATAGGACTCTCCTCCCACTCCAAGGACCACAGAGCCTGAGGATATTTCCATGCTGCAGGCCTCAACCACCAATAGGGACGAGCCTTGAACTCCTTCCCTGCTGAAGGCACAGGGTGGAGGGCACCCACAGGCCTCACTTGAAAAGAGTTCTGCTCAAATGATTACTCAAATGGCACCCCCAGGCCAGGCTCCTTCCCTGGAAAATCTCACAGGGACGAAACCTGTGGTGATTTACTTTAAAACGATTCATTATGACCAGTAGGCTATCTATGAAAGCAACTGTACCAACCCATATAGTGAGAGTTTTAGAATAAGTTTTGATTGAAGTAGACTTGCTTAGTAGTACCAGTGAATTATGACTACTTGGGAATAGTTAACAGGACCTATTGCAGTGCATAAACACAATATGAAACAGTTAAGTCCAGCAGTTCATGTTTCATTATGGAAGAATCTACTGCTTTGAATCCTCCTCCAAGGAATAGTCTTTAAAAACAATTTGAAGATATCAGTATGCGATATAACTACCACTGTTAATTTCCTGTCACCTTATCTGAAATTCTGTATTGCTTGTATTATTTTTGTGTTATTCTGTAAATGTGTGTGTGTCTGTTAATATATTTTGATCCTTTTATCTTTAAAATTAAGAGAAAACATAATTGCATGGTAAGCTGTCAGGCAAAGCACTGATAGGGATACTTAAATGGGTAAAAAAATGCAAACAACCCCAGAAAGGTCGTGACTGTATCCTCTTAGTAACAATATCTGAGTGTTTGGTGAAATTTGATCTGAAGTTTGGTTTATCACTATATCACCTCTTACTAAGACTGCAATGATCAAACCAGAGTGCCTGATTCCACCCCCACTACCTTTCACAACTAGAGGCTACCAGTCTGTGTTTCTGTTTCTTTTTCTGTCTCTGCCTCTCTCTTACTCTCTCTCCTTCTGCCATTTCCATCTCACAACCCTCATCAGACACACACACACACACACACACACACACACACACACCTGCATTCATCTCAACAACCAAATTGTTTTGCCAGTCCATACACACACCAGTTCTACATTGCTTTCTAAAAATTCAACTCAATAAAACCGAGAACCTTAATTATGAGCATGTGTAGTCTTGCCTTTCTTTATCCACTGTAATGGTTTGTGTCTAGATGTCCTCTAGAGCCTCATGAAGTCACAGATGGGCTTTTTCAGAGGTGACTAGATCTAGAGCTTGTGACATTGCTATAGTAAGCAGAAGCACCAAAACAACATCTGGGATTTGGAGGCAGATTTATTTTATGTCAACAGGCACTGATTTCGATCATTCCCAAAATATTAGGCCCAATCTCTGATGGTCTAGGGCTTTTATATGATGTATAAGCAGGAGGTACAAGGGTGAGACAGAACAGCCTGGCAGTTATTCTGATTAACTAGCAGGGTGAGATCATCAGTTACAAGGTTAGATTAATAATCACGTTATAAGATTAGATTAATGGTCATGTATCTTATTACAAGCAGACAACCTACATATTCAGTTATGCTCTCTTGGTTATAGAGATCAAGAAAGTAATTACAAAGTCATGAAGTGGTTACAGAGATAGGTAGTTTCAAAGAAGAGCAAAGTTTTAAAAAGAACAATTTCTCTTGTACAGTTTTTTCCTTTCAGCATTAGGATTGATTCATGGTGTAATGCTAGAAACAAAGGCACTAGGGTTAAGATGTGGGTACTACACACCCTAAGTAGCCTGGATAAGTTGTAAGGGACATAAACAAAGCTATAAAGGATAGCAAGAGCTGTGGTCCTCCCTTGTTCCTTTGCTGCCTTCTGCCCACTGTAAACTGTTTCTCCTCTTCAATACAGCTCTGCCTTGGTGTCAGCTGATTATGGCTGCAAGCTCTACAAACTGTGACTAAATAAACTTCTCCTCCAACTTTGGGTGTGGGCATCTTGTCTCAACAATGAGAAAAGTAACTAAGATATCCACCCAACTTATTTTCTATGCACTGTTCTTCTCTGCACCTCGGATGAAAAAATCTCCAAGATGTGTAACTCATATCAACAGAGCTAGTCTTGGTTGGCCTAAAGCAGGACATTAGGCGGTGTTTTCATGATTTGGGGGAACTCCATAGCCATAATCCAGATGCCATTTGAATTAAGGCTATGTGCAGCTTGTGACTTCAGTGCTAGAGGTTTCTGTTTACTTCCTGCTAAAACCATAGAACCCCTCCCTCTTACACACATACACACACACACACACACACACACACGCCCCAGTTAAATTCAAAGGCTCTGTTTACATTGCTGTTACAGACAGCTAGAATGCAATGCTTTCCACTGACATTTGAAGTCTAAAGAAATAGACACAAGCAGAGCTTCTCATATGTGTCACTCCTAGTAAAATAAATATGTCCCAAGATATCATGAACTTTTCTAAAACAACATGGTCATTTGTAAGCATTAAGTCATTCTAGGTAGCTTATGGTGGTCTCCAATAGTTGCAGTGTTATGGTTGATACATTGTGTCAACTTGGGGGTCTGGAGATTTGGCTGAGTGATTCAGCAGGAAGCCAGGGTGCTCACTTTGTATATATCCTGAGCCTGTGGAAGAGGAAGGCATGGAGATTGTGTGAGAGCTACACGCCCCCTGGGTGGGGTTAGCTTGTTTACAATGTAAGAGAAGGAAAGAGGCTGCTTGCAGCCATTCCCCCTTTTGCTGGTTGTTTTGCTGTGCTCTGCTGCCATGATCAGTTTGCCCTCTGCCATGTGCCACTCTGCCTCAGAACCAGCCAAGTATGGACTGAAACCTCCACAAACTGTAAGCTAAATAAACCTTTCTTTCCTTCATTCTGGGTATTGGGTATTTTGTCTCAGCAACGAGAGAAAAGTAACCAAGACATGCAGTTAAATTCTACTACCTTGCTTTCAGGGTCTAGTGAATGAAAGTCTCCAGACAAAATCTGATATTAGATTTATATTAGGCAAAACCTCTTATTAATAAGAAGACACAAAAGTAGCTCATATAACCTATCACTGAGCTCAGTGACGTCCTGTTGTCTGGTGGCCATGACACAACAACCCAGAAGCAGAATCTACTTAGCTCTGTACCTGGCATCTGGCAACCAGAGTCTTTTGAAATGGTGGTCATTCATGGGCCACTTCAGATGTATACATTAGAAAGGCATGAACAGAGGTCCTTGGTAGACATTCAAGGTATACTATTTATGCAAATTTGGGAAGTCTCACTAAGGTATTTTAGCCAGTTCATATTTTTGAACACTGATTATTTCACCAATGAAAATCTATTTCTAACATTTGTGATGCTAATTAGTATTGATCAAAGATATTTATCAAAGATAAAGATAACTAAAGAGCTTTAATTGCCCTTTCTGGCAGGCGGGCTTTCTAATTAAAGTGCTAACTTGCCAGCCTTGCACTGTGAATTCTTGATTAAAGTGATTGAGCACAATAAAGGTAAAATCAAACACACATGTGACTATCACTCCCTATGTTGAAGTGCCCTACTTGTGGATCTGAAATGCAAAGGTTTTAACATACATTACTATTTTGTGGATCTCACAGGGTTGAATAAAATTTTATGGTGCCATTGGTCATAACAAACATCCAGTCATCAGAAATGTGAAAATGTGAAATAGTGTGTCTTAAAACTGAGAATATATATTTACAATTAAATTATACACATCATAACAGGGGGCCATAGTGCTCCCTGTTTTAGGTGGACACAGACATGTTTACATATTGTTTTCTTCAGAGCAGAAGACAAGATTTGTTCTCCATTTGACTTCTAACCCTTTGAGCAAGAATCAGTCCCTTGTTTTTCTTATTTTTTCCCATCCATAAAGGAATATTTCACTGAAGGGGTCGATTTCATCTGGTTTGTTTTAATAACCTTGTACTTCTAACACAGTGCTTCTCCACATGAGCTGCAGACCCTTTCTGTGAAAATCAATTTGGCTGCTTATTAAAGGCACAGATGTACTGAGTACACTTGGACCAACTGGACCAGAACTCCTGGAGGTGGTATCAGAGGTCTGCATCTTAACAAGCCCCTCCAGGTAATTCCAATGCACACGATTTGAGAACAACTAGCCAAAAAAGAAACATAATCCCAAAGAAAATGCCCATTTACCTAAAAGGAAAAAAGAAATGTCACAGGTTGGTCAAGAGTTTATAAAAGTACCACACCCTGCTGGGTGGGGATAATAACATGGGGCTGGGACTGGCGAGTTGCACACAAACCCAGTCCTTCCTTCTGGGAACAAGACGCATTCCATTTCTCAACATTTTGGCAGTGGCAGGAAGACATACTATTGAGTTCTGGGCAGTGAAATATGGGTAGAAAAGATGGCAAACTCTTCTGGCTTGCTTCTGAGTCACCGTAGGGAGCCTTTTACCTTATTTGCTCTCCAGCTCTTAGAACACAGGAGATCTTGCTGCTTCCTGGTGTATAATATACAGAAAGATCAAACAGAGTGAGAATTTTGAGTAACTGAGAAGAGGGAAAGACCTATTTGCTAGGACAGCCATCATATGAAAAGCAAAAGGAAGATATCTCACAAACAAGTTAGCCTTTCAGGGCATGCTGAGTGCCTCAAATGCGTGGGCAGCTAAAACCAGATACCTTACTTTATATGTGTCTTCTCATGGCAGAAGGTGCAGACACTCAATAAGGTATCTTTTAGAGAGGAAATAATGTCATTCATGAGACCTCCATGACCTACAGGCATCAAATTAAAGAGTGGATTTCAGCATATAAATCCTGAAGGGAGGGACAAAGTGTTCCTACTGTATAGCCCTTAGTTATGTCACTTTCTTATCTGCCAGTGGTTGCATCTGTCTCCATTTAAATCCCACTCAGGAAATGTACTGGCTCAAAAGATTTTCATGGGAAATAAAATCAGGAAAAGTATTGATCAGAAAAACAGCATGCTGGAGAGACAAAAGCTATTTCTGTGCTCTGGGGCAGTATTCACAGTGGTCTTTAAAATCCTTACAAAATTTGGCCTAAGAACTCAAGCATGTCCTAAAGAATAGAATAAATTTTTAAAAAGAGGAGGTAAAAATAAGGAGGAGATATAATATCTGAGGCAAATAAAGTTGGGAAAAGAGTCTCAAGATACTTGTATGGGGTTTATTTTTGCTACAGAGGCTGACAGTCACCTTCTAGGCACAGGTTTGCATCTCATTCCTCAACTGACTGATGCTGCATCCTTTGGATTGGCTGCTGCTCTTGATGCAGTGACACTAACATCTACATATTTTGAACATTCCACCTGAATAGACGGACAAGGTATGTAGAAAGATGCCAAAGTACTTGGAAATTCTTTGCAGATCTAGGAGCGTTACAAGGCAATGGGAAAGCTGCAGGAGGAGCTCTGTAGGAATCCTCAGACAGCAATAGAAAGCTTTATAAATGTGTGACTGCAGAGTCCCTGTGTTTAGTGAGGTGGCCTCGCTAATCCTCTCAATTCATGAAAGCAGTGCCTCGCAACCCTTCAGCTGAAAGAAGGAAAAATCCAGTTTCATGCTACCAAGTGCACGCAGGGCAGTAAACTAAGAAGGCTAAAGCACAGCAATCTTGGCTTTTAAAAGAGTGTAGCCATTTAAATTGCCAAAGGAAAGCAAATGTCTTCATGGTGATTTTTGTTTGGAATTCCTAGAAAGTAGCCTGTGGTATTATTAAAAGGCCTAGAAACAGGAATTCTTTGGGAAAAACCCCAGTAGTCAAACACTCTGCCAAGAGCTGGCAGCAATACTTCAAACACAGAAATCATTAGTTTCTTTTTCTTTGTATCCAGATCATTCACCAGTTTTCTCAGTATCATTTGTGAAATAATTTACCTTTTAACCACTGATTTGAAATGCCAACTACCTCATGACATACATCCTCATACGTTCTTGGATCTACTACAAGGCTTTGTACTCTTTTCCTTTTTATTCTCTGTGAGATACAGAACTGGAAACATACCTTTTAAATCAAACTAATTAATTACACTATTCAGATCTTCTACCTTATTTTTTTCTTGTCATCTGTCAAAGGTGTAAGGAGGTATGATGGGATTCCCACTCCCATTCTAGTTCTGTCAATTGCTCCATGAATATCAAATATTTCCTCTAATATATTTTGATGCGAAATTATTCTCCAGATAAAAAGTTTTCATCATGTAATATTCATTGTCAATTGCAAGTTTTATCACAACAAAATGAGGCCTCTGGTTTAAAAAATATAAGAAAAAGAGGTGCTGTGATTTCTGTCTCTTCTCAAAATCGGTTTTCAAAACAACAAAAAGAAACCAAAACCTAAATTCCACCTTTATTGAAATTTAAAGGCTTCCACAACCCCAAATAATCAAAAGTGAAGAAGGAAGGTGAATAAATGAATATTAAATTACTAGTGGGAGAAAGGTCTAACTGATTTACAGTGGAGGAGAGAACTTTGTGCTCAGCTGAGCTCTGAAAAGCTTTACGAATTGGGGACCACACAAGCCAGAAAGGAAGAATAGCTGCTAACCAGAGGGTCAGTGAGATCCCCTAGAGAGCCAGACAATTGCTGCCAATACAAAGCAAGAGAAAAGCACTTTAAAACATTGAACTAGAGCCTTTAACAGTAAACATCGAAGAGGGCCAAGGTGAATTGTAAGACCAAAAGTAAAGGAATTAAGCAAAAGTCAGTATATTGAGTGATAACATCTCCTGTGCACTTCAGAATTCTAGTTCTAGAGTGGAGAAAATAGGCTCTCTATGCCCACCTGAAGAAAAGCCCTATCTACACTGACACTGAATTTTCCCAAAGGAAAAGCTAACTGGCTGTATGTTTGCTATACAACACATTCTACCAATTCTATTTATGTAGCTCTCCATGTGTATTTTTGCTTCATCCTAAAAAGTAAATGAAATCACATGAACTGGGAACCACCTCTACTGCCCTAAAGAAAGCTTCTGATAAAAATGAGAAACAAGCAAGCAAACAAACAACAACAAAAAAATAATTCAGGAGAAGTTTTTTCTTTTTTTGCAGTACTGGGGATCGAACTCAGGACCCTGCGCTTGCTAGGCAAGCGCTTATTCTACTGAGCTATATCCCCAGCCCCTAGGAGAAGTTAAGACAATGCAGAAACAGGATAAATGCTAAAGAAATTGTAATTAATATCCTCAGAGATAACAAAAGCACATCAGAGAAACAACTCTATATCCTGTTTACAAAAGGGATGAGCAATCGCAGTCACAGTACAGAAAACAACTTTTGGAAATTAAAAATGTGATAACTATAATTTAAAGTTCAATTCAGAGTTTAGAAAACGAAGTTGAAGAATCTTTAGGAAATTATAACAAAATGATAAAGAACTAGATAAGAAGGGGAATGCAACTCTTAACTTCATGTTAGTTTTAGACAGAACAAATAAATGAAGTATAAAAGAGCTCACACAAGAATAATAAAAATTCACTGGGTATGGTGGTGCATGCCTGTAATTGCAGCAGTTGGGAGGCTGAGGCAGGAGCATTATTGCGAGTTCCAGGCCAGCCTGGGCTTCAAAGTGAGCTCAAAGTCAGCCTGAACTACATAGCGAGACCCTGTCTCAAAAAAAGTAAAAAAAAAAAAAAACAACGAAAAAAAGACAAAAGAAAGAATTAACATTCTCTAATTGAATAATAAAAGATTTCAGTTAAAAATATTTACCCAATGCCCAAAACCATGTATGATAAAATGTCAATATTAAAACAGCAGCAAAATTTCACATCACTGAATTAGAGAACTCTGTAACAGTTCATTTTATGGGAATTTGATTGGCTAAAGAGATGCCTAGAGAGTTGAGAAAACGTAATTTCGGATATACTGGTAAAGATGTTTCTGAAAGAGATCGCTACTATAGTGTGGGTCCTGAGTGTCCCTCGAAGGTCTCCACGTTAAAAACAGATCCCCAGCTTGGCTTCCTGTGCGGTGTTGAAACCTTTCAGAGGTAGGACTTGGTGGGAAGTCTTTAGATAATCAAGGACATGCCTTCGACAGGGGTTGTGAGATTTCATTTCTTTCTGTCTTATTTCACATCCTAGACATTAGGGGAGTGGCTATTTGTTCTGCCTCATGTTCCTCTCAAAAATGTAACTGCGTCCTTACCACAGGCCTAAAGCAACAGTGCCTAGTGACCATGAACTGAAACCTCCAAAACTGTAAGCCAGAGTGACCCTTTTCTGTTTATAAGTTCATTGTGTCAGACATTAGGTACAGTAATAGAAAACTGAGTAAAACAACTAGCATTTGGATCAGAGAATAAGTAAGGAATTTCCCTTCACCAGTGTGGGAAGGCATCATTAAGGGCCCAAGAGAACAAACAGGTGTGTGTGTGTGTGGGGGGTCTTTCTTTCCTGCTTGAGCTGAGGTTTCTTTTTCTTTTGCCTTCAGCTATGGAGGGTCCTGTTCTCAGGCTTCAGACTTTGAATGACATCACTGGCTTTCCCAGTCCTTCACCTTCAGCTTGCAGACAGCACATCATGCGGCTCTCCATAATTCAGTGAGTCATTTCCCATTCCCTCTCCCTCCACCTTTCCCTTTTCTCCAAAATGAGATAAACAGACAGAAAGACAGATGTCAGAGAGATAACTGAGATAACCTCCCCCTTCTTTTTTCTGGAGAACACTGCCTAATAGAGATCCTAAAAAGATACAAGGTATGTTGAGAGACAGGTCACAAAAGAGCAGTGAGCAGAATAGCATCGAATTTCAAAAGAGCAGGAAAAGGAAAGCAATGGGACAAAGATTTCAAATATCTGAGGGAAACCTCTGCCGTCTTAGAATCCCAGACTGATTAAGCGTTGGAGAGAAAATACAAAGTTCTGAAAAACGAGTAGCTTTTCTCCCATTGTTTTCTTTTTTCTTTCTGAAATTGAAGGATATCTTCCAATTTAATTTTAGTAGTAACTCAGAAAAAAAGAAAAGAACAAGGACAAGATTTAAAAAGATAGAGAACTCAGGAAGGTAGAGGAGGGGATGAAAGGTGGTGAGGTTGAGTCCTGGGCTGAGAGGCTGCAAGCCAGCCTAGAAGGCAGTTACTTTACACTGCAGCAGAAGGGCAGAGGCTCTGCCAGTGACACTTCCTGAAAAAGAGCTGAAATGACAGAACATCAGATACACTGAGACACACAGACCTTATGGTGAGAGATACGTTACAGAGCTTTTGATGTTTATAGAAAAACTACAAGTTTAAGACAAAAAAAAAAAAACTAAATAAATGGGAAAGGCAAACAATGACTTGTAGCAAAGATGTATGAGAAACAGAATACTTATAATATATTACTTATTAAGCTCTTAACACTATTCATGCAGTAATAATAAAAACATCAATGACAGACACTACTGGTTACTTGGCCAGTTTCTGCATCCCTTTCTTCATGATCATCAAAACCTCTCTTTCGCTGGTGCAAGAGTGCATGCCTGTAATCACAACTACTCAGGAAGCTGAAGCAGGAGGATCACAAGTCTGAGGCCAGCCCAGCCAATTTAGCAAGATCCTGTCTCAAAATACAATAAAAAGGGCTGGAGTATAACTCAGTGTTATAGTATTTGCCAGTTATACACCAGGTCCTGGATTCCCAGTACCACAACGAAACAAAACAAAACACCATTACTTTATTCAGGCAGCAATGTGTCTAAAAATGTGTTCAGTGCTACACTGCCTTGCAATTAGCGGTGACCCCATGACAAAGGGCTTACTAAAGAGACAAAAGACAAGGTTTCTGGGAAAGTTTTTCTTTCCTTTCTCCATCTTGCCTCTCTTCTTCCCTTTTGTCCTGCCTAATGCATCAGCATAGTACTAGCAGTGCAGCACCTAAATTGTAACTGCAAGAACAAAACACATAAGCACCAAGTGGGAGAATAGAAAAGTTAAGAAGAGTTTATGTTTCTGATGGAAATAGAACATTATCACATCATCCCTTGACTTGAACACCATGGTTCAGAACATTTTCCATTATTTGCAATCAAGTACACACACTCTTACCCGATACAGTTCTGGCTGCAGACACCAACCCAAACTGTGGCATAACTATAGCAAAAGAAAACGAGAGTATAAGGTGGGTTAAAAAATCCCACACTCCTTTGCTTGTATTATTATAAGAAGCAGAAGCCAGTATTGTTGATGGAGAGATGTGAGTTTATGTACACTGCTTCTGAAATAGTTGAAAAACACCACTTTTAAGATATATTGGATGGGGATGAAGTTCAAGGAATTATATCTTGTCAGATTTTTCTCTAGTTTGCTCAGATTGTTATACAAAATACCAGCCACTGAGTGTTCTAAGCTAGTATAGACATCTATACGATCACAGCTGTGGAGCTGAGAAGCGCACAATCAAGACGCCAGCAACTCCAGTGCCTAGTGGCCTTTCTCCCCTGTGCTGATGGTCACCTTTGTGTATCCTCCTGTGACCATGAGACAGAAGCTTCTGGCAGCTGACCATTATAAGGGCACTAATACCATCGTGAGGACCTTATGGCTCTGAACATATTTAAACTTTAATTACCTACCAAAGGCCCTATCGCCAGCTACCAGCAAGTTGGGCGGTTAGGGCTGTAACCTGAATTAAGAGATACATTCAGTGCATAGTGGTCTTCTTAGAATTAAAAAAAAAACAGATTACACATTTAACTTTTTATTAAAAACTAAAATTAATTAGAAATTAAAATAGCCTTTTATCTTATAAAAGGTCTTCGACATTGGGTTTTTACATTGTATTTTATTAATATGGAAAACTCCCTTTCCTACATTTTTTTCTCTTTAAATATTTATATATGTCTTTGCCTACCCTTTTACCTTAATCCGCTTGGATCTTTTCATTTTAGATCTGCAAATTGTGGATAGAAAACACACAGTTTTAGGGTTTTGAACCAAGCACATATCCTACCTTTCAATAGGGGACCAGGCTTTCTTTGCTTTTGTTGACACAACTGCTGTATTTGATCTTCTGCCGTCTTTCTTGATGCTTCCCATCCTTTACATTTTCTTTTCTTTTTGACTGCTAGTGGATGTATTTAGCACTTGAAGAGACATTCTGATTAGTTGCACTGATTTTTAGATGATTTTTTCCAAACTACTTTTTAAGAAGTACTTCTTAAACTGTGCATCCTCAGCGGTCAGAATCAGGGCTGAAACGTTAATCCACTCATATGTTTAAAATAGTACATAGAACATTACTGTCATTTTTTCCTGTTTTTTTTTTTATCTACCTTTGCTTTTCTTTTCTCTTAATATTCACATTTACTTTCTTTCCACAGTTTATTTTTGAAGTTTTATAGTTCATCAATGCACCATATAGTTATCCCTTAGCATTCATAAAGAATTGGATCCAGAGCCCTCCAAGATACCAAAATCTATGTTATTCAAGTCTGTTATATAAAATACCATAATATTTGCATATAACCAATGCACATACTCCCATGTATGTCAAATCATCTGTGGATTAATTATAATACATAATACAATAGAGCTGCTATGTAAATAGTGGCTGTGCTATACTATTTAGGCAATAATGGCAAGAAAAAGTATGTACACATTCTCACAGATGCAATTTGAAAAATATTTGAGACTACCATTGGTTGACTTTGTGAGAACTGAGTCTGCAGGAGTGGAAGGCTCTGATTTGATTCCTATAACAAGGCCTGCTCATATATTATCCTAGGTAACAGTTAAGAGAAGCGACACAATCCTTGGCCTCCATACATTTGAAGACTGCCATTGTAGATCAGAGCTGTCCCCAAGTTATCTGGAAAGATTGGAGAGAAGCATACAACGTGGACTGGTTTCTCAGGGAAGAATTTCAAAGCATCATGTTAATTGCTCATTCCAAAAAGTGGGGAGAGGTCTTTCCAGGATTAAGGAATAGAATATGTAAAGACAAGGAAGCAAGGGAATGAGTTTAGGTAAGTACGGATAGCTCAGTGTTGTAGGAGCTTAGGAGTCAGTACAAAAGGAAAGTGTCAGAGGTGCAGTCACTTTATTGGGTTATAAACGGGCTTGTAGGAAGGGTGCTACTGAAGATTTCTCAATTGAACATTGGGTGCAAACTGAACATGGGAGTGTTGTGATGAGAATGAAATGTGGCAGGTCTTCACTGATACTTAGACTCCTACAATAAAAGTGATTACACGAGGAGCAAGAAATGGAACTGGATACATAAGTATAGTCAGAGACCAAAAGATTGTATGCTTGCATGGGAAGAAGCTAACTCTCTCTCTCCACTTGCTTCTCCAAACTGTCCAAACTTTCTCTAGCTCAACATAAAGAAAATCTCATAAAAAATGAAAGAAGATCTTCCAATTAATACTGTGAAGAAATAGGAGCTCTGTGGTCTTGATTTAATGATCTCTTGGAGGATGAGATAGAAGCAGAGAATGTGAGACAGTAGAAAAGCCACAGACACAAGCTAATAAGAACTATGAGGTTACAGAGAGAGTGGGAAAAGCCTCGCCCCGCTTTCTCAGTCTCATGGTCCCTTGTGAAGTTTTTCACTTTCTAAATGTAGACAGTTTAACAATGTTGGTAATTGTAAGCAAAAAAAGAAAAAAAGGTTTCTTAGTTCATCTGAGGGGTTTGCAGGCTGGGACAGCACAGTTGAATCTTCTAAGAAGAGATGGCTGTGAAAATCCTCAGTTTGGTTCCATATTCCTATTACACATTTGTTACAACTTATCATTGTTTCAAGTCTGGATATTCTGCTCCTCTTCATTCTTTTTTGTCTCTATGTTTCAGTGTTGGAGTTTTCTATTAACATTTCTTCAAGGTCACTGATTCTTTCTTCCAAAAAGTGTTGTCTATTGGCGAACCCCTGAAAGCAATTCATTTCCACTATGGTGCTTTTCACTTCTAGCATTGACTTTTGATTCTTTCTTGTTTCCATTTCCCTGCTTATATTACCCGTAGGTTCTTGCATGTTGGCTTTCTGTACTGCAGCTCTTAACATGTTAATCGTAGTTGTTTTAAATTTCCAGTCCAATCCCCACTTCGCTGATATGTTTGCTACTGAAGCATATTCTGCCTCCATCTCTTAATCATTTTTAGTATGCTTTGTTATTTTCTGTTCTAACCCAGCTGTGACCCATCAGGTAAAAGGAATCTGGAACTAGTTCTCATAGTTTTCTGCTCTTGGGCTTTGCTCCAGTAAGTTGTGATTCTCTGTGTCTATCTGGCTCCTCCACTTAGAGGCCAGCAGTTTTCCCTGTGAACTTAGTTTTCTGATCTATTGAGAAAAGTTGTGGATTTTCAGCCTGTTTGGGTTTTTCTCATTGTATGGGTATGAAAGAAAACATCCCAGAAAAACTGCAGACCAGAACCAGTCTTTAATTTGGAATTTCATTCACGAAGAATTTATAGATAGAATTAGGATTTCAGAATTTTGAAATAAGAGCTTTTAACCGTTTGTTTTCATTGCTTACTTAGTGAATAACGGGAGATGACACAAAGCTTTTATCTTCAAATAAGCATGTTTAGTGAAATCTAGTTTTTTCTTACAGACACTTACGACTATAGAACACTCTCCTTTCCATTATACAGATAAGCACATAGAGCTTCAGAGGGGGCGCGGTGATTTTCTCAACGTCACACAGCGCCTGACAGATCCAGAACCTGAAGCTAGGTCTCTTGAGTCACCTCGGTACTCTTTTCTAGGTCTGCTTGTCTCCCTGGTCTATGTTCCCTAGGACAATGGCAGTTCCTTAACCTTCATGCATAGGGATGATAGTCTCAGCAGTAAAGTATCTGAGGGGGTCTGTGGATGGTCGTATGAAGGAATGGGATGCACAGAAGAAATGCTAGGGTGATTTGGAGCCAGGAGGAAATAACTTTATTGGAGGCTGATGTGTTTTGAACAGAAAAAGGAACTTGGTGATACAGGAACTTGAGAGTCACCCACCTTGTTGCTCCCTGGAATTCTGCACCCTGCCCAAATCCAGCAATTGTCTGCACACTAATGCCCTCTAGTGGTTTGAAGAGAGAGATCCTTTTCCCAAACTGCTACGCTGGAAACTTCAAACTGGAGTTCCTGGGAGGGTAAGAAATTGTCCTTTCTCCATCCTCCTGTCTGTTTCAGAGTCTCGCCTAACCAGGCTGTTTCTACAGATATGCCCTTTAGCTTCTTTTTAGTCAACAATCCGAAGACATTTAAAAACAGGAGTGAAGGGAAGCACTGCTCATATGGAGAACCATATGTACTGAAGTTTGAGGATGGGAGAGTTGGGAAGTCACCACAATACACAGGCAACACACCAGTGCCCACACAGCTACATATACCTGAGTGGAATGCATGTTGTGTGAGTCCCAAAGGTTATAAAGTTAGAAATCTTTTGATAAAAAATGTAAAAGTACAAATATAATATTAGGTATAAGGTTTTGGAAGGGTCCTGTTAATCAACTTCAGAGTGAAGAATCTTCACACATATCCATCTGTTTGTGCACACACACAGAGGAAATGGAGTATGAACTGGAGGTGCATTTTTAAAAATATTACTCCTGAAATCCTATAGCTAATGAAAATGTACTCACCTTAGGAAGCTATGTACTTATTCCTATGATTTTATGAATTGTTTCTTGTAATTACCTTCAGATCTTGTGGCACGTTCCTTGAAATACTATTAATAGTGAAAACTTTTATCACTTAAGTGCATTCTTTTTTAACAAAAAGCCAAATTGATCCAGTACTGAAATAGGTAGTCAGACCGGTTTTGGTCCAGAGTAAAAGCATCATTTAAAAAAACATCAGATTCTTTCTTTGCACTTCCACTGCTTCTGTATTACTATCTGAAGAAGTTCCCCTGAAAAATAATTCCAAAATATTTTTAGCAGTGGACAAAATCATTGGGATTTGGTATTGTTGGTGGCTTTGAGGCTGTGCTTAAGAGTGCTCTAAAGCGTAATTGAGGAGGGGCCCAGCGGCTGAGCTTTGAAACCTGTCGATTCATGCATGCTCAGAGCTGGGAGCAGCAACGACACTGGGAGAGACCAGTTATTGCTCAGCTAAGCAGCTTTGGTTCAAGGACATCTCAAGACTTTGTGGAACCATTTTTAGTTTACAAGGAAGTCCAGGCAATTTCCAACAAAACTTTTCCTCCTTTGTCCTCCACTTAAGGTCAGTCTTGCATCACGATCAGATGGTTCTCCGAACCTGCCTGCTTCCCTCTTTCTATCCCCCTCGTACACAGGAATTTTTCTCTAAGATCCCACACATGTAATCCCATCTTGGCTTTTGCTTCTCCAGGGCCTGGTCCAGCTTTCCATGGTGAGTACTTCAACAGTGACCTAAATTTTGTTTTCTCTGGTATCTATGTAACTGTAATACTATGACTCTTTACATTAAACAGTGGATAGCTTTTCAACCTTACTGCTTGTACCATTCCATGTGGCTCACATTTGAGAAAACTGATCCTAGTAGGCATCTCAGTCAGTTTAGGCTGAGGAAAGGAGCCAGGCCTAGGTTTCAATGCTAGTCAAATTGTAGGGCTAGCGTGAGAGATCCCATTGAGAAGAAGGAATTTAGAGGCATTAACTCTCCTGCAGCTGCTAAAGGAAGCACCCCGTTCACTAAGACTCCTATTAGTACCAATATTTGGCAACCAACACCTTGTTACTATCACACCAACCTTCCTGAGCTGCATGAGCCTCTTCCAGAACTTTGGGCTAGATATTGCAATTTATGAAGTCACACATTTCCTGAGATTACAATTCTATTACTTACATAAATGCAGTGTAGAGAAGGTCTCAAAGAAGATCAACATGGCTTGAGAGATTGAGAACATAGTGAGACAGAGGCCACTTGCAAACCAGGAGGAAGTCTTTTGCCCAGAACTCAACATGCCAGGCCCACTATGCACTCATGTGACCTGTTTGGTGCATGCACGTGCACAAGAGAGAAAGAGAGAGAGAGAGAGAGAGAGAGAGAGAGAGAGAGAGAGAGATCTTTCCTTTCTTTTCTTCTTATAAGGACACTAACCCCATCAAGAAAGTTTCACTCCCATAATCTCATCTTAATCTAGTTTTCTCCCGAAGGCCTCATGTTCTTGTACCATCACATTAGAGGTTAGGGCTTCAACTGATGAATTTAGGGGACATAAACTTTCAGTCCTTATCCGCTATTTAGATGCAGGATTAGGAGCAAAAGCTGCTACCTACCTAGTTCTCACTTGAGAGAGCCACAAGCCTTTCTGTTTGCACGTTTCCTACAGGACTTGTAAAGTGATGCCACTTGGCAAATCTAGCACTGCCCACCCACTCCCCACACACCACTCAATGTAAAAGAAAGGCTGAGAGGGAGAGGAGGTGACATTTTGAAGGAATGTCATGTTCAAGAAAAGTAGATCTTCTCTTTTCTCCCCAAAGCAGAGGGAGGAGCCACCAAGAAAATCAGCCATTAAGTGGGAGGAGCCTAAATCACCTCTCGATCTTCTAAATTGAAAGTAAGAAGTAAGTTCTAAGAGAAGATTATCTTATCTGGAAGTTGACAAGTTAATGGACTTGTACATCCGTTAATGCTAGGGCATGGCAATGAGGGGAGAAGAGAGAACATCCTACTGAAATAGGATACAGTGGTCCCAGTGCATTATCTGCAAGGGTACCTCCCAAGATACCCTCCACCCCACCCAGTAGGATGGTTGGAATCATGGATGGTACCATGTCTTATAATTTTAGACTTTTTCATTTTAATTAAAGATTCCTTATACATTTTGGTGGTAACTTTGCTGTTTGAAGTATGACAACAAAATTAGCATAAATTTCTTTTTCCCTACTCACAATTTCACAGATATATTTATTCTTACTGTACATCTTAATACCTTTTTCAAGCCAAGAAGTGTCACTTTTCAAGTAAAGGAAGCACTTTATGGCTTTGCTTCGGCATATCCAAATTGCCAGTACTATTCCTCTTGTGCTTTGGGTCCACTAAGGAAAATTGGGGATACTTGAACACAACTTCCATGACAGTTGATATAGCAACCAGGATAGTGACTAAGTGACTAATGGGTGGGCAGCATATACAGTGTGGATACATGCAAGAAAGGAATGATTTGTACCCTAATTGGGCTGCTGGAGAATAATGCAAAAACACAATTTAAAATGTATGAATTTTTCTTTTTCTGAAATTTATTTAATGTTTCTAAATTTTGCTTGACTGAAAGTAACTGAACACACAGAAAGTAAAACAGCCAGTAAGGACTGCTACTACATCTCAGTGGGGAAGCTAGCACTGATCACTGTCTCATGTGGCAAAGATGTATACATTTCCAGAGAAAAAATGTAGATAGATATCTCTGGGAGGTTTGGAACTAGGGCTGCTGGTCTGGTCTGCTGGCTGGAGCTGATGGTATGCTCAGAGACATCCAGAAACAAATCCTGATGGATAGACAGACTTAGTACTGAGGGGAGGAAGAGGATATTGGAACTGAGTGAGGAATCCAAAGTAATGTGTAGGGGAACCTCTGTGCCTGCCCAGGGCTCTCAAAAGCACCAGTAAGCATCTTGCATGAAATAACCAGCATTCATGGAACTCTGGCAGCTATGTGTCTTTGGAACTTGACATACAGAATCAATGGTACTGGCTGCTCAGTGTTAGGAAAGACGCAATAGCAGCAGAGAAGCAATGCTTTACCACTTGATAGCCTGTAAGAGACATGCATGGTCCTTCTCTGGCCTTTTGGCCCCTGAAATCAGCATGGTATGGCCCATATGTGCATTCCTAGCCTGTTTCCCGGGTCCTGTCCTCTACAGTGGAGAGAAACAGCTGGAGGACTTTAAAATGATGATGAAGTTAACAAGTTAAAATAAACAACACTGCATCTAGAAGACAGGATTAACCTAATAACCGGAAGAGGGCAGAGAGGTGGAATTCAAACAGGGTATTATGAAGGAAATTCACTGTTGAATGGGAAGAAAATAGTTGAATACAGAAAAAGTGATAGCAGAATCTTAGAAAAACCAATTAACTTATATTTCTGTTCCAGTGAATTGATACCCTTTGATTCACATGTATACAATTTTTAAAAGCAAAAATATCCTTGAAGGAGTTGAGTAGACATTACCTTTAATTTGCTACCCCCTATAAACTCATTATTACCTTGCCTTTCCAGGCTCGAGGAACATTTATTTAAATGATGCCCGTGCTTTGCAATATCTGTACTTCTGCTCACATCATTCTCTCCACCATAACCACCAGGCCTCCCCCTCCAGCTCCTCTCTCTCAGTTTAAAACCTTACAGTACCAGTAGGAAAACAAAAGTATCTTGTTCTTCTCCCTTTAGAGACTGGGGTAGAGAATGGCCCTTGGCTAAGAATTTAATCTAGCTCTTTCCAAAAGTAATTACAAAGCTTCTCTTAGGTCTTTGTGTAGTTATGAGAGCAGTTCTTAAGAGGCATAAAGCTGGAAAATGGGCCTATTTCTTATTTCCAAAAGGCCCTGGAGGTCACTGGGAGACAGGGTGGGAGCACTTACACTGTTCAGAGGTAAATTATATGAGGTGTTAATTACACGCAGCTGGGAGGCTTTAAAAACTGTGGGGCCATTGTAAAATGTTTCTCTTCTACTTTCTGGGTCTAGATTGCAGTATCTGTGATAATTAATATTTGTTCTTTGGGGAGGTGTATGTGTGTGTGGTAGAAGAGAGTTAATGTGTTGTTGAAGAGTTATAAAGAAATCCTACAGCTCTCCAATGAGAAATCAATGAAATATGAGAATTGTCTGCAGCTCATTGTAGTCTGGAGACCTGAGGAGGACTGGATAAAGTACATCAACACCAAACTCAGAGTGTCAATGGGACTTGGGATGCCAAACCTACCATCCACTCTCCTTAGGATATTATCTTAAATGAGTAACTCAGAGCTGAGTCAATGTTCAGCTAGCAGGGAGGGCGATATTGACTGGCCTGAGATCAGTATCTTTAGGAAGAGAGAAAGATTTGCTGAAATGAGTAAAGAGTCAAAGAAAGCACGGAAGAAGAGGCTTAAAGTGAGGAGCAGACTTCCACACAGGAGAGCCTGAGGAGGAAGTAAGGGAGCCCATAAGAATGTTCCCTGTGTGTGTTTCACATTGTGCTTTTCCCTTGAGCTATGGCAAGGCTAATGCTAGGTGTCGAGTTTTAAATATCTGTGCTCCTATACGACAGTTTTCCTTTGTTACTGTAATGCTGCACAAGAGCTGAGGAAGAGATATAATGAACGGATGGATGGATGGATGGATGGGTGGACAGACAGACAGATAGAGACAGACAGATGAATAATTGCAGAGTGTTGTGAGAACGAAAGAATATAATGAACTGGAGTCAGACCTGCCCAGTTTCCCTTTCTGTGGCCACAATATGGAGGGAGAAGCATCCTAGGTAGAAACCACTTCCCAAGGAAATAGGGGCCAGAGATGGAACTGGGATTGTGGGAAGGAGAGTAGGATGGTGAGTCTTGGGTGGTTTGCAAACTAACCTTCCCTACTCTAAACACATAAGAAGAAGGTGACCTTTCAAAACTCGAAGAGGACAATGAACAGGTTACTCTACTCATTCCTCAAGGCCATCTTCTCAAATGCCGCATTCTTTCCTGAGCTTTCCCTAAGCTCATCTATATGTATGTGGTGCCGGGGATCGAACTCAGGGCATTGTGCGTGCAAAGCAAGAGCTCCACCACTGAGCCACATCCCCAACCCCCAGCCTAAGCTCATCTAAGCTAGAAGAGCTCCCTCATGCCTCTGAAGGCCAAGAACCCTTGATTTGGACTTGTCTAATGGCACTTACAACTTCTGCTTCAAGTGAAAAGTTATTTTATAAAGCAACTCATTATTCAGATACCTTAAGTTTTTCTCTGTTTCTCCCCATGCCCAGTCTACTTTCCACTCTCCCCTATCCTGTATACCACAGTAGGGTACTGAGCTGCATGCAGAGCACTAACACATTCTGAGTTCTGCTGGCTTTGATCTGGGGTTCTCTTACAGCAGAAGAGGAACAGGATAGGATACTCAGTCCCCTAGTTCCTTCCCCAAGAGGCTCTATATCTGAAGAGGTCACTCCATTCAAAGTAGCTGGCATTATGAGACCCTATTTCCTTCCAAGACCCAGTATCCCCTTTATACCTTAGGTCTGTATGGCATAGGGATTATAGCACATCAGCTGATACTAGAGCAAGTAAACAAACTATCTCTTATTTTTGGCCTACATTCATTCATTTATAAATAATTCTCCAGTCTCCGTGCATAACAAATGTCTTCTATTTGGACCTGGCCTGATGCTCTGTCTTACTACATACTAAATAAACTAGGAGCACAATAATAAATGTTTGAGTTATGCATATATCTAAACCATGACTAAAATTGAATCTTTTACATTATAGGCACTTAATATGTACTTGTTCAGTGGATAATGTGCCAACTTTTCTATCTCTGGAGTAGAAGTTTTAAACTCTGTGGCACTACTGACACTTTGGCAGCATCCGTGACCTCTGTTTATGAGTGTCGCACTAACACATCAAGTCCACTTTTTTTTTTTTTTCAAGTCCACTTTTGACGGCCACAAATACCTCCAGACATCACTAACTGCCTGGATTGACAAAATTACACACATTTGAGACTCATTGACTTAGATGTTTGCTCCTATCATCTTAGCATTCAGATCACAAACAGCGATATCAAAACTTCGTAAGAATAGTTTCTAACCTACGTATGTGTGTACATATAAACAAACATGGCTGGATGCATACACAGGGAATCATCACCATGGAACTCTCCAAGTCACAGGATCTAACATTTATAAATGTGTGTATACTGGTGAAAATGTATTTAAAAGGAGCTTTCCAAGTTAGGAAATCAAAGACATCCTTGCTTTAAAAAAAAAAAAAGCTTTGTTACCAAATGGGAAAAAAAAAATCACTCATAAATTGAAGATAACATTAAATGAGATTTCTTTGACCTTTACAGAGTTTCATGTGCTTAGATCTTCAAAAGATCATAGGCAGAAGTGAAAATGTAGAAGTGCTAAACATAACATGTGAATTCGGAAATGATCAATAGAAATGAAGCTTTGCAAGGTACAATTAGGACACAGATGCCTAACGGCCTCCCTCTCCCGCACCACTATTCCTTGAAATGACCAGTTGCTTGCATGCCCAGAACAACACATCATGATGCTCTTTATTTTGCTGCCTGCAAGAAAAGCATGTTAGGGGCTTCAGAATCATCAAAGTCACTACACTGGTCTTTGTATACTATCTCAGGTATCATCCTGCCCCCCTCTATATCCATTGCCCCTTCTCCACTTTTTGTTCTCTCTACCACCAGGGGATGCTGTATCAGCACCACCATGTTGCACAAGATCCAAGGGAAGTCCTTCGCCTGATTTAGGAGATGTCCCTGGCCAGAGCACTCTCTTTGATGAACAAATCAGTGTGTTGCCTCCCTTCATTCTCTCAAAGAGGCTGAAGAAATTGTGGGACCGTTTGGATGTGTGTTTTAAAGTCCTGGGTGGGCAGCAAGGGATGGAAGAAACTTTGACAGGAGATGCTGACTCTAGTTTAGAGGTCAAGTGTCCCTTAAAGTCCACTAAAGCCTTGCTTTCCAAGGTGATGCTATTGAGCAGTCATGGAACCTTCAAGAGATGAGGCCTATGGAAGGTCTCTAGGTACTTGGGTCTGTGCCCTTGAAAAGGATGGTGGGACCCTATCCTCTCCTCCCTCTTTTCCTTCCGGGTCAAGAAGCAGGTGGCCTCACATATATCCGCCATTATGTGTTGCTTCATCAGAGATTCAAAAGCAATAGGGCCAACTTATTGTGGACCAAAATCGGCAAAACTGTGAACCAAAACAAATACTTTCTAAGTTAATTATCTCCGGGATCTTGTTACAGCGATACAAAGTTGATTCACATGATTTTGGTGCATGGAACTTAAGCCCAATCACTGTAACTACTCCAGGAAGCCTCAGTTAGACAGTTTAAGGTAAGGACATAAATTTGAGTAGGTGTGGTTTTAACAGGAAGACCTGATGTGTGATACTAGCAATAGTGACAGCCAACCAAAGGAAGAGGTAGAATCAGTAATACACAGCCTAGGATAGTTCTTGTGCCCAGGGTAGCTTCAGAAGCCAAGTACAATAATCTGTGGTGGTTTTTTACATTGTTTCCAAGTACCTGAGAAAAAAATGTGCTGCATTTGAAGAATGATAATATGAAATCCATCACAATAATACCAAGGAAAGTAACTTAAATTGAATTTCCACCAATCAGATGTACTCAACTGAAACTTTACCTTGAAACTCAGTTAAGAGGCAGGAGCAGATTATCCATTTAATGAAGAAAGGTACCACCAACAGCTTTCAAAACCTGGCAGAGATCATTTGATTCTGATCCTTGTTTCTCCTATTTACTTGTTCCTGAAAATTTAACCTGAGGCCTGATTCACCTAACTTTCCAAAGGTTTTCTAAGGTGCTAAGTTTTTTTTTTTTTTTTTTTTTTGTCTCTTTTCACTGTGTAGCTCAGGTTGGCTTGAGTTCACTTTGTAGCCCAGGCTGGCCTTAAACTTGCAGTGATGCACCTGCCTCAGCCTCCCTAGTGCTGAGATTACAAGCATACACCACTGCGCTCTGCAAAGCTTCTGAATACTTTTCAATAAATTTCTTATAATACACTGGGTGCTCAGGAAGGAAATTCAGCGTGTCACTGATCTCAGAGGAATATAAACTGAAAGTAGATGGCAAAGGAGGCCAGAGTCCACTCAGGGATGTGACGCTTTGTGGTAGTCAGTGGAGGTGCATGAAGAGAAAAGAACTAGTGGATAGTTTCACGATGACTATGAAGTATCTCACATCCTTTTGTTACCCACATATGTTTGAGAGAAGGTCTGAGTTCAAGAAACTGGAGAAAGTAGAGAAAGAGATTATGGCTCAGTCCTGCAGAAAGTCAAGCACTATGGATGAGATAACTCACTTAGTTCTTAGCACACACTGCTTGGAGACAAGCCTGGCTTAGTGCATTTTCTATTACTAGTAACACAACACTATAGATTGCGTAAGTAGTAATGGAAAAAGGTTTGTTTTGGCTTAGAGTTCTGGTCCAAGATCGAGAGACCACATCTGGTGATGGCCTTGGTAGCTGAGTATTGAAATGGTGCAGATTATAACACAGTGAGAGATGGGAAGCACACATGTGTCTAATCTGCTCTCTCATCTTCTAATAAAGCCACCAGTATTCAATCATGGGTCCTATCATTATGATTCTATCTAATCCTAATTATCACTCAAGATCTTAGTCATAAGCACCATTATTGGATTGTTTCCACCCACTTAGTACTTCACAGTGGGGATTAAATTCCAACATGAGTAATAGCTAAAATGTGGAAGCAACCCAAGTGCCCATCCACAGAAGACTGGATTAAAAAATTGTGGCATTTTTATACAATGGAATATTATTCAGCTATAAAGAAAGACAATTTTGGGAACTTTGTAGGCAAGTGGACAAAACTGGAGTCCATACTCATAAGTGAAATAAATCAGCGATACATGTGCAGGCAACGTATT
>PVLD010025077.1:0-24317 GCA_004027595.1 Dinomys branickii | reverse complement strand
AGATATACACTATTAATCTAATATCCTGTCTTCGATTATTGCTTAGCATTAAGTGATATAATACAATAGTAGAACCATGTTAGCCCTCCTGCACATATGTATATTCATATATATTCCTCTATACATACATACATACATTTTTGTCTTTTTCTTTTCTCCTTTCCTTCGTCCCATCCGTTCTCTGTTTTTGAACAGATTGTTTTGAGTCTGTTCTTTTCTGCCCTAACACACAGGGGCAACCTGTGAAGTTCTTCACAGCTGAGCCTTAAGTTCAAATTACCTGTTAGAGGAACCACGCAGTGAAGTAATGGAGTATAAGAAATTTTTGAACTGTACTGGAAAAATTATCTCTTAAGACTAGCAAGAAATTAATAATAGAATATTCTTAAATTCTGCTTATATCATGTGGTTGAGATGAATACATTGTGAATGTTTTAGTAAGAAGGGAATTTAAAGAGAATCTTACAGTGTTTATATCTCAGACAATGTTAATAAAACAGTAAGTGAAAAAAGGTTGAAGGAAGTCATGCAAATATTTCCTATCCTACTTCATGCAACTCAAATATATTCTCACCCTTAGGATGGAGGAAAAAATGAGAGGACACAGTACAAGAAAAGGAGGGTGAAGAAAACAAAAGACAAAATAAATCATGTAAGCAAAAGAAACAAACCCTACCAGCCACACAAAAACTGTATAAAGCAAACATTATATTTTAAAACTGTATCAGCTAGAAATATTCTAGCATGGAAAATAAACTATATAGAAAAGAAATAGTTTGGCTTTAGAATTATTAGGTCAAAAACCTGCAAATCAAATTCTATCAATATATCTGAATGACATTTAACTCCACACTCCTGATGGAAAATACAAGGACGAACAAAGGAATTTAGAGCTTTTTTGGAGAATGTATTCAACTAAGAAATCCCAGGAGTCCTTTTCACTGAAAGATTCATGTCACCAGGCAAAGCCACCCGAGCTTTTGTTAGTGAACTCTGCTTCTCCTTCCTTTCACTGCTAGCTCTTGTGTCATTAGTGAATCTGAACTTCCTTTCCTGTACCCTGGTTAAGGTTCTCAAGAGGCCCGTGCCAACATTTGTTGTGTTTGGAAGTATCCCAGATCCAAGGACCTGCAGGGGTCTGCTAACACCTGGACCGAGGCACCTTACCAAATCCCATATGGTGTTTTATTTCCAGTGACTTCACAGCAATCAATCCAGACCCAGGGAGCTGGTGATATCTATCACCCTTTATTATCTCTGTGCTGCTTGTGGCAGAGGACTTTTTTTTCTTTAACAGGACAGGAGACTTGAGTTGGTAAAAGAAAACAAAAAAGCAACCTAGCTGTTATCAGAACTTTGAGACAAATAAGAACTTTCCATATGAGACTCAGGGAAAAGGAAACACGACAGAGATGACAAGAAGATGTATCTTTCTGTCAACAGTCTTACTTCAGTTCCGCTGAGATCCATTAGCAGCTGTGAAGTGTGAAAATTAGGAGCGAAGGCACAAATTATATTTTAAGGCTGAGAATGCAGTAAGGTTTCACATTTTCTTATCACACCCCCTCTTTCCTCACTGAACATGTTATCTGTGCTATATATTTTTTTCTTCTTACTGATTGCTCAACACATTCAAATATTGCTCCAGAAGTCTGAGGAGGGAACTGCCTTGGTGCAGTGAAACCATCAGTCGCCTGTTTCCCAAGGGAATCTTCCTGGGGGACAGGGAAGAAAGCAGATGTTTTCCATCAGCAACTGATGCTGGGAAGCTACCATTACTCCCGCGCTAACCACATGCTCTAGGCCGTAATCATGTACTCCCCTCTTCTGCTTTCATAGACACAGCAGCGTGTCATAATTCAAATCCTGTCTTGTTGACACAGCTTGCTTCAGCTGTTCACATTGCAAATTGTTTGTTCACTGAAACTGAAGACACAGCAGCTCTTTGTGGAGTGACTAAAAGGAGCTGTGGATTTCTGGAGGATGTTTGCAAGCCAGGGTACTGCTGCGTGGGGGTCTAGACTCATTACACAAATATGTTTACAGTTTTGCAGTCCCAGCTACCTATGGGGTATTTCCCTTGCTGCCTTCTCTACAGCAGGGCCTGTGCGTCACTGGCGGGACTTCGCTACAGCCTCAGGCCACTGTTGGAGCAACCTGACCAAATTCGTCTCCTGACCAAAATATATTCAAAGGTGAGTGTGAGAGTAAAGCTGCAGAGGTAACCAGGACTATAGTGTGAGACAGATCATAAATCTTGTCATATCACTGACACCAGCTTTGAGTGAACTGAGCACTTGTGGTGTCAGAAATGTTCACTTATTATTCTGAGCAACCAAATCAGGTTATCTTGGCCCACAAAATGTGATTGGCATTAATAAACCAATGGAAATAGACGCAGTCGGCAGAGGATTGACACAAAGTCACACGCCCTGTCTCATCTCAGCGGCACACAAATTACAAAACCTTAATGGATTCCTCTTAAGATTTAGTGCCTTTATCTATACTGATGTATCTAAAGTACTTCAATGGCCAAGTAAGTTTTGAAGACCATTTTCTCTAAATTAATGCTTGGTAATCAAAGCTGCAAATCAGTACATTTGTAATATAATCATCTTTCTCAATAATAACTACAAATAGTTTTCAAAGACAAAGTCCAGACGCGTAACTTTTTCTGCTTTGCTGAAGGTGGTGTATTCACAAAGAGAACTGTTCCCTGGAAAGCGGCCAGTCTTGTGTAACGAACTCCCTCGGTCTTTCCATTCCTCTCTGATTGTTCAAGTCTAGGACTCTGTATGCTTTCTGGTCGGACTATATATTTTGATTTTTAGTCGTTCTGCTCCTGATTCCTCCCTCCCTTACTGAACTCCTGTACGTCAAAACAAGAATTATCTTTAAGGAGCTGTTTTGTAGCTTTGGTCACTTTTTCAGGGTTTGAAGTAGTTCTCTGTCACTTGTCATTTATAAATACTTTAGTCGAGCTCTCACAGCCTTCATATTTATATGATTAAACCAAATGCCCCAGAATGAAGCAAGTTAGGTTCCTCCTACATCATTTCCATTCCTACTTGCAAGCTTATTTTGCCCCCTCAGATTATTAGCATGACATAGATTCCTTTTGCCTTACATGCTGTGTGCTCTGTGTTCTACGAGGCCTTCAAAGCCCAATGTTAGAACCTCTTCAGGTTTCTAACCATTGGTATCTCTCAAGATATCTAGTTTTTATTTGTTTTCTTTGCATTAATACTCAAAAGTGCAATTTTACAGAGACAGAACTTAGTGTATTTCCCTCCTACCGAAATTTGGAATGAAATGAGACAAACAGAATTTAAAATATGAACTTTATTATCAAAGAGAAAAGCTGAATTAGAAATTGTGTGACCTAGAACTAATGCTACTTTAATATTTCACCCTAAAGTTGGATAGCCAGACCTCACAGTCTGGCAGAAAGCAGACTAGAGTGCATATTCTCTGCAGAGAACAGAGAACAAAGTAAGACAGGAAGCTGAGTTCTTTCAAAATTCTCTAAACTATGTTCACTTCCTCAGCACATATGCAAAATCCCCAACCGGAAGAGGATCTCCCCTCTCCCCAGGGTCAGATAGAAGCTATGGATGTTATTCTATTAGAATGTCCCCCCGTAGATCTGCATATAACTACTTCTTGGCAAAAAGAAAGATTGGAAATTGTTGAAATATATTTCTTAGTGCTTTATATAAGTTACACATACCTCTCCAATCAGAGGCTAAGGCTGCAGGAGACAAGAACCAGTATCTGAATTTCATTTTTCACTTCCTCAAGGTGTCAGGCATATAATATTTGTTTAGAATACACTGCTGTATAGTTAAGAAATTCAACTATTGTTTGCTTATTATTTTATATTTAAATATATATTTATACTTGTGTATGTATTTTGAGGGTGGGAAAATAAATATTTGTAGGTAGTAATTTTGAAGACAGTCTGGAATATTTCAAAGAGAAGTGGATTAAAGGAAAAAGGAAAGTAGTTTGGAGAGATGTCTTTTGTTAAAGCAGATGGTTTGATTAAAGCATCAGTACTGAATCTTGTTTTGCAGTTGATGGAGTGTAAATGAGAGCAGCTAATAGTGAATAAACAAACAAAACCTTCCATTGAGGTTAGGTCTAATTGTTAAGGATAGAAGTAAAAGCATGCATCATCTGGCTTTAAGTAATACTGCTATACACTCATTTTATTGATGCTGTTGAGGACAGGGGAATCGCTCTTTATTTACCAGGACACAGTGGAATCTCTGATATCACAAACTGGGATGAACCTGGGGAATATCTACTGCCACTAGTGCTCTTGGGTAATAGGATTAACTGCACTGAAAACTTTTTAGCAAAAGGAAAAATGTGTAATGCTTCTCAGAAATAAAAGTCACAGTTGATACATCTCAAAATAATAAAGCTAGATGTTTTTAAAGACTTGAGTGTTCATAGCTATCTTTATAACACCTGTGGTAAAGTGTCCTAATTTAATTCTCTTTTCACTTGTACTTTTGTTTGTGGAATGCTTCAAGACAAAAAGAGAGGACTTATAGTTTATATTTGTGTTTAATTTTCTTCAAGTGCCATTTTTGTATTTGGGAAAGGGTGAATTTGTATTTTGCTTCCATTGCTGGTGTTTTCCTCTTTTACCCGGTGTCTATTTACACAGGAACATTAGAGCTAAGGAAATCCTGAGCTGTCACCTGTAAGACAAACGTAAGTTAGCTGGAAACTGCATTCTCAGGGGCAAATCTCCAGAGGAGACTCGGGGTTCCCATGTCCTCAGAGCTTTTTCATATATAATAAAGGGGTCTCTAGTGGCTTGACTTTCCAGAAGGTACAACTCAGATTTAGGCTGTCCTATTCCAGAAGATGATATAAAAGTCGTTATCTGACAGGAATAGGACAGAAATAGAGCAAAATCTTATATAGTTCATGAGCGATGGGTAGATATTATTTTCTGTATGGCCAGGGAGTTAAGTGGCCATGGTAGATGCCATCATAGACTGTGTGTGTATGTGTGTGTGTGTGTGTGTGTGTGTGTATTTTGTGAACTTGCAATTTCAGTTTTTCACTGCTAGGATAAAGAAATATGAAGGGTGGTTTGTAATAATGATTTTACGTATAGCAACTTTGTGAAAATTACTTAGATCATATTTCTTTGTATACTCTGAGTATATGCACACAGAACTATAGTGTCTAAGTGCAGAATGTTGTGATTAGTCCTTTCCAAGCAGGATATCTTTATTTTCTTTTGTTGCCTACTTGCACTGTGAGTATAATGCTGAATAGGTGGATGAAAGAAGACATTTTGTCTTGTTCATCATTTTAGGGGCAGAGAAATAAGCCTGAGTATAATACTAGCCCTGGGTCTTTTATAGAAGCTCTTTACGAGGCTGAGGCCATATTTTATGCTTAGTTGGTAGACAGTTCTTTTGTTTTCAGTAATGGAATATGACATTTTTTAAGGTGCTTCTTTCTTCATCTATTGAAATAAATAATCATTAAATTTTGGATGCTTTGTTTTACTGTTTTGTTTTGTTTTGGTTTGATTTGAGATTGAGCCTTACTGTGTTGCCCAGGGCTGGGCTGTCTCTAACTCACAGCACAAGTGATTTTAGTTCACCTTCTCCCGTAGCTACATCACAGATGTGAGTCACCGCACCTGGTGGGCACCAATGATCTGATGGACTGTGCATGTCATTCTCTTTTCTTTTCATTATGTCCTTCCTTTGGCTTCTTCTCCTTCTCCTTCTCCTTCTCCTTCTCCTTCTCCTTCTCCTTCTCCTTCTCCTTCTCCTTCTCCTTCTCCTTCTCCTTCTCCTTCTCCTTCTCCTTCTCTCTCTGTCTCCCTCTCTGTCTCTTTCTGTCTCTCTCCTTCTCTATTTATGCTGTGGCAGGAAACTAGATCTACGGCTTCCTATATGCATAAGAAAGCACTGCACCACTGAACTACATCCTCAGCCCTTGTGGGTTTGTATTTAGTCTGCTAATATGGAAAAGGACACCAGTACTCATATATGAAACCAGTCTTCCATTCATAGACTAAACCCTGTGTGATTGCGATGTACTATACTTAATATTACCGCAATTAGTTTAATTAAAATGACAAAGACTTTTACATCTATATTTATAAATGCTCTAAATGTGCAATATTTCTCGTACAATTTCTTTTTCTTCTTTTGGTACTGGGGATTAAATTCAGGATCTTGTGCTTGCCAGGCAGGGGCTTATGTCACCGAGCTATATCCTTGGCCCATTTTTTCTTATAATTTCTTTAGATTTTATTTATTTGTTTCTTCTATGTTTTTATTTCAGTTAGGATCTTACTACATAGGACAAGTTAACCTTAAAATAAAAATCCCCCTGTCTGAAAATCTAAAAAGACTAAGGCAGGAATGTCATTTTCTCTTAAAAATTTTGAAGAGTTTAACAGTCCTGGTGCTAATTCTTCATTAAATATTTGGGACAGTTCACTAATAAAACCATTATGGGATCTGATTTTATTGGAAGGGTGCTTTTTATTATTGAATTAATCTTTGAATTTCTTATTAAACTTTCTTCTAACTCAGTCTAGTATTCTGTATTTTTATTCATTTCTTCATTGGTTCTACATTATTCTACTAGTTGTTATATTCTTAGTATTCATTTAGTATTACTGTACTATTAGTTACAATGTCCAAAGGAAATGAAATCAGTACCTGAAGGAGATATCTGTATTCTCAAGTTCATTTCAGTATTATTCACGATGAGCAAAGTAAGCCTAGTGTTTCTTTGTGGAGATGAACTGTTTAAAATGTGAGATCCATAATATATATTCATATGTATATGCCTATATACATACATCTATATATTCAATATATATTCAGTTTTTTAAAATAAAAGATTTCTGTCACTTTCTATAGCATGGATGAATCTGGTAGACATTACACTTAGTAAAATAAGTCAAGTACAGAAAAGCAAACATTGCCTGGTTTCACTTGCACAGTAGTGTTTCCATAGTGTAGTGGTTATCATGTTCACCTGACACGTATACAGTGGGATCCTCACTTACTAACTGGTTTTGTTCCAGGAGAAAGTTCTAAAGTCTGATTTGTTTGTAATCTAATAAAGCAAGTCATGTACAATGAACCTGTGAAAGTTAGCAACTTGAGTGTCCTTATGTCAGGGTCTTACTGAATGTAGACTCTAAAAGAGTTGAATCCATACAAGTAAAGAGTAGAATGGAGATAACCAAGAGCTGGTAGTTGGGGAAACAGAGGGTTTAGTTAAAGTGTGCAAAGTTCAATAATGCAGGACGAAAAATTCTGCCTACAAATATTTATTGGTTTATAATGGGGTTACATACTGATCTACCCATCATAAATTGAACATGCCTATTTAATAATCTACTGAACCTTAGCAACATGATATACATGGTAGATTACTAGTTGTTTAGTTTCATGATGGCATTACTGGCCGAGAGCTCTGGCTCTCTGTTGCTGCCCAGCATAGCAAAAGAGTATGCTATTTTACTGTATATAGTTAACCTTGGAAAAGGTCAGAATTGAAATTCAATGTGTAATTGCTACATAGATGTGTCCATTTTGAAATATTTTAATGTCAAAAAATTATACATCAAGTCATCAAAATGTATAGACAATTTGCAATGAATTCTGTCCTTGACATTTTCTGATGGTAGAAACTAATGTTCTTACCCCATTATACACACACACAAATGGTAGCTGTGGGAGATGATGGATTTGGTTATTTTATTGTAGTAATAATTTCCCAGTTAAACCAGAACAGACCTAGAATAGCAAAGGCAATTCTGGGCAACAAAAGCAAAGCAGGGTATGTCCCATTCTCTGGCTTTTACTATAAAGTAACTGTGATAAAAACAGCATGATACTGGCAAAAAAAAAACCCCACAAAAAACAGATTCAAGGATCAGTGAAACAGACTAGAAGATGCAGAAACAACTCCAGACATATTCAGCCATCTTATATCTGACAAAAGGGCCAAACATATGCACTGGAAGAAGGATAACCTCTTAAACAAATGGTGCTGGAAAAACTGGCCCCACACATGCTGAAGATTACAATTGGGCCCAAATCTTTCACCATGCACTAAACCAAATTCAAAATAGATCAAAGGTCTAAATATTAAGACAGAAACACTTAGTCTGCTGGGAAGTAAAATAGGTAAAACTCTTGAAGATGTTGGTTTAGGCAAAGACTTTATGACTATAACCCTAATCACAAAGGAACTATAACAAAGAATCAATGACTGGGATCTCATCTTATGAAAAAAAATTTTGAACAATAAGAGAAGCCACCAACAGAGCAAAGCAACAACCCACAATGTGGGAAAATATGTTTTCTGGATGTTCCTCAGACACAGGTTTACAATCAAGAACATATAAAGAACTCAAAAAAATCAGACCTCCTAAATTTAAAGACCCAACTCAAAAATGTGCATCAGAGATGAATACACCCTTTTCAGAGAAAGAAATGCAAACAGCAGATGTATATATGAAAAAATGTTCAACATCATTGATCATTCAAGAGATGCAAATTAAAACACTAAATTTTCATCTAACTCCAGAAAGAATGACTATCATCAATAAATCAACCAATAACAAATGCTAGAGGGACTGTGGGAAAAACAAACTCTTCTGCAATGTTGGTGGGAGTGCAGACTGGTACAACCACTGTGAAAATCAGTGTGGAGATTTCTCAGAAAACTAGGATTGGAAGTCCCCTTTGAGCCAGCTATTCCCCTTCTAGGTATCTTCCCAGAAGAATTAAAAACATCATTTGACAGAGATATATGTACACCCATATTTACAGCAGCACAATTTGTAATAGCTAGATTTTGGGAACAACCCAAATGACCGTTAACCAAGGAATGGATTAAAATGTGGTCATTTTAATATAATGGAATATTACTCAGCCATAAAGAAGGACAAACTGGAGACTTTTATAGATGCAACTTGAGTCTATATTCATAAGTAAAATAAACCAGAGGCAAAAGTGTAAGCATTGGATTGTATTCTAGTGTGAAAACCTGAAAGAGTAAGTGTGATCCAAAATGTACAATATATATTGTAAAATGGGAAGAAACTTCAAAAGGAAAGAGAAACTGGTTTAGGGCAATGAGAAAAAAGAAGGAAGAGAAAAGCAAAAGACAAGAAGAGCTATACATGTAAAAGGCTGTTAAAATAGCGATGCTGCTGATTTCTCTCAGTTGATTGAGTGACAGGTTGGTGCAAATATTGTTTGGACAATTAAATTCTGAGATCTTATACTCCAACTAACTGCTTTGAAGATAACAGTGTGCAACGTGTTGACCATTATTACCCTGCTGTCATAGTGTTTTAGAATTTTGGGTTGTTTTTTGTTCCTTTTTTTCAAAATAAATAAAATTAAAAAGTAATTTCCCAGTTGAAAACTATCAAGTTGTACATTTTGAACATATAATATTTAATGTTGACAACTATAATATTGAAGCTCCATTTTGTCATCTGACTGGTTTAGGAAACACCCAGGGGATGTTCTAGGTATGTCTGTGTGGGTGTTCAAGGTGTAACACTGTGTAATATATCTGACCTCCTGCCCCTTCTCTAGCTAGCACTGTGTACCTGCTTTGCCTCCTGACTTCATGAACTAAGCAGTTTTCTTCCAACATGCTCACTGCCATGACATTTCTGCTTTTGAGCCAGGGAGTACAAACTTAATTCCCTTCAAATATGACCTAAAATACAATGCCCCTTCTTTAAATTGAAGGTGTGAGGTTTTTTGTCTGAAACAGGAAACTGAACTGAGCCAGAAGATTGGTATCAGAGACAAGACTCTTTGTGATGACTATACCTGGCCATGTAGATCGAAAGCCCCTGGAACTGGTTTCCAGAAGGAGCTTGAAAAGTTTTGCAGATGTGTGGGAGAGAAGCCTTAGAATGGTGCTCACAGAGATTGACTCTGGTTGGACCTCAGGAGACCAGAACACTAACAGAAATGTAGATAGTGTACCATAGACTTGGGAACTTACCATGGCAGTTGAGAGAGAGGTAATGTGTGTTACAGTCTGGAGAACACTTTGTCTGCATTTCGCCCTTGTCCCAAGGTTTTGAAGGAGAATGAGATTAAGGGTAGTGGACAAATTAATCTGGCAGAGGACATTTCAAAGCAAACTGATGTTCAGGTTATGGCATGGTACTATTGCCTGGTTTTAGCTAGATTTATGTGGGGATTAGAGGTAAGAAGCAGAGCAGAAAATTTTGAAAAGCTTAAATTTGGGATCAGAGGAAACTACATGTAAAGTTGGAGCCAAAAGAGGTGAGGGTGCTAAAGAGATTAAATAACTAAGTATCCACTACCGAACAAGAATAAAGAGCCTCTCAGAAATCACCAAGGGCCTACCTGTCAGGGGATCAAGTATGCCCAAGTGTAAATGTTTCATTCAAAATAAGAGTCTTTGGGCCCCCTGCACCAGAAGGGTCTCCTAAGGAATTGCCTTCCTGGTATTCATTTCACTTTGTTCAGCCATCCAGGTTCTGGAACCCAAATGAATCCATAGTTCAAGGGGACTTGGCTGCTGTTCCTCCTGACAGCAGACTTTGGTGTTCTCTATGTGATGCTAGTTTCACTATTATGCAGATTGCAAGAGTGGTGCATTCTGGGAGGCTTCCACCCAGATTTTAGAGGGAGGCCTGGGGGATAGGAAGACCCTGAGCGGTGACTGTATGAAGCAGTGAAAATAAAGCCAAAACTGTTGTAACTATCCCAGGGAGTTGGAGATGCCAGAAATGTAAAATATCTACTGAAGAATGTTGCACCACTTGTAGAGCCAGCACAAGGGAAAGGCCATGTGGGATGCAACCAGCAAGATCATAGTGGTGAAGCTGTCCAAGCCCTGTGGAACATGTACCCCACATGCCAGACACAGATGCACAGGATTTAATCTTTTACCTGCTGGGTTTAAGCCTTCTTTGCTCATTTTTTTCTATCACCCTATTAATCTCTTTTGCAATATGAATATTTATCTTAGGACATTGTAGCTTGGGAATATATAATTTGTTTTTGATTTTTGTAGGAGTTCATGGATAAGAGTGTCTTGAGTCTCAGAAGAAAAATTATGAGCTCAAGTCCAGCCTGAACTACATAGTAAGACCCTATCTCAAAAAAGACAAAAAAAAAAAAAAAAAAAAAAAAAAAAAAAAAAAAAAAAAAAAAAAAAAAAAAAAAAAGAAGAAGAAGAAGAGGAAGAAGAAAAAGAAAATTGGACTTGGAATTTTGGAAACGAGTGCAACCTCTGTGACTTTGGGAAGGGATATGTTTCCATTTCTGTACAAGATATCATATCACATATTAAGAGGGATTATGAACTTATGTTTACTTGGATGTTAAGTATGGTTGAAGAAGATGTGTTTGGTTGGGGTGGGAAGGAGGAATGGGTGGGCTGCTAAGATTAATAGTGTCAACTTGATTTCCTTGGGAGCTGATGGACTGATGGACTGGCGGAGTCCACCTCTGGGTATGTCTGTGGGAACGGACTGTGACTGTTGGGTGCTATGTCTGGCCCCCTCCCCTTCCTTTCTGATACAGTCTCCCTGCTCAGTCTCCCAGCCCTTCCAAACTGAGTTCCACTATGACCTTATCCTATGACATTTCTGTGATTCCAGCTAGTCATAAACTCAGATACCTTAAGACATAAGTCAAATTAAACATTTCATTCATTATACATGTCAAGTATTACATGCAGCAACAGGAAAACCGACTAATACAATAATATTAGAAAATATGGGAAGAGGAAAAAGCTGAGAAAACAAAGTTAAACACACTGCACATTGAAAGAAAAAAGTAAGAAAAATTGTGTGTAGAATTCTGATCTACTGAAGGAAATAAAATGTATGGGTAATACCATTGATTATCTTGGTAAGGAGTTTTTAGTGAGAAATAAAGCAGAAAGTGTATGTTTCTATCTTATTAAATACATATGTTCAATTCTAAGAATTAACACAGACATTCTACAGTTCTATAACATGCTTATTTATTTGAAAAATATTTAAATGTGAACAAATGCAGAATAATTTTTAGATTGGTATGCAAGGTAAAGTAAAAAAGAATCTTATTTTTGCTTTCTGCAACCAAAGTTCTAAAAATGTATATGGAAATGGATTTCTTTCATTATTTTCTAAAGATTAGGTTATCATTTTACTTGCCTTTAGATATTTTACTAAAATTCATCAAAATAAGGCCTTAGTGCACAATTCATTTTGTTGTTGTTCTTTTCTGGGCCTAAGATAAATACCTCTGAGAATTCTAAGTTTATTTCTCTTTAGTTCAATGAACTAAGAGAAATTCTGTATCATTCTTATTGTTTTTTCTTTCTTTAAAATAAAAAACCTTCTCAGTTCAGGTTGACTTGCTTGCTGTTGTATTAGCACTGGCTCATCTAATCTTTGCTTAGCTAGCCAAGTCTCCGATTTCAATTGGAATATTGGCCTCTCAGGATCACATTATGTTTCAGTATCATTTGTACCAATTCTTCTTGTTTCAGGGCTGTTTGCACTAGTTGTACTAGAAGCAGTGGGATCTGCAGCTACATCAAGCCAGAAAGAGTTAAGTTTCAAGGCTGAAGTGTTCCCAGAGTTCCGAGTGTAATAGCTGCTGATTATTTTTACATTGTAATGAAGCAATAATGATCAAAGCACAGGGCATTTTTTAGGGATTCATGACTGGCTGGCTTTGCCTCGGGCCATTAACCCCCGTCATTAATTCCCCTGGAAATGTATTGTACTGAGGTCATTATTGTTAATAACGGAGCTGTATGAAAACATTTTCATGCACACTGGAGGAAAACTGTTGATTATTTTCTGCTTGTACAGTTTTGCGATTGAAAATCCTAAAACTGAGGAAGATTGATAAAGTGAAGAAAGTGAATTATTGCTCAGTAGAGTAATAATATATATATATATATATATATATATATTTGATGTATACGATCCATTATATATATGTTTATACATGTACATATCTATATAAAGGATTTCTCTGAACACATTAGCAAACATTTCACATTGTTTGACCTTCTAACACATATATATGTATATGATCTGTGTGAACACACTATGTATCACTTGAGGATTTCAAAAGCTATCGTTTCTATTGTGACATTTTTAATTATGAAAAAACAAATAGTGAACAACTACTGTGCTTTGTTTCTTCTGTTGTACATCTATTCCTTCCTCATGCCACTGGGAGAATGAACATGAGTAAAATTTTCTCTGAAAACAATTTCCTATTCAGTAGCCACTGAAAAATCTATTTAGTCACCTCCCAGCTATATTTCCTTAAAATAATGACAGTATTGGCATTCTAATTGTCATTCATCATAGCTTTGAATTTGTTTCTAAATATTGTACATATATAAAACCACCAAATTCTCCCTCAAAGATAGCCACAATGTGAGATGTTAAGACTGTTTCAGAAGAGTTTAATAGCAAATGAACATACACTGTGTTCAAGAGACATTCATTCATGAAAGAAGTCTAACTAAAACTTCACTTCAGTTAGGCTTTCCTCCAGGGCAACTGCTTGACCTCAGAAGAAAATGAGAGACAAGAAAACACTTATCAACATAATTATAATTTTAGCAAAAGCAAGAAATTGTCCTCCTTTACTGCTTGTTCATTCCATGTGTTTCTGTGACAGAGCTCAGTCACTTTGAGGTTTAACTTATTGAGAAAGGTAATCTTCAAGTATTGTTAAAGTTTTAAATTTTATAAAACGAGCACTATCATAGGTAATTGATAGGTATATTTCTCCTCATTAGTGCTCCCACTGAAATTGTAAATGGTGAGGAAAATAAAAGGGCAAGAGGTTTGGGCAGGTTAAAGTTTGAGTGTATTTAACCCATCAAATTCACTACATGTCAAAGAAATGGAAATAATATAACTGAAAACGTCAGGTACCATACAAACGTAAATCTTAAAAAATTAGCAGGCAGAAAGCAGCTTGGAGAAAATGTCTTTACGTTTAGGAATGTTAGAAAATTACTAACCCAATCTATAGTTCTGAAGCAGGAGCAAATCAATGAGATGTGAATTAGGGGACAGATCTATCCTCATTTTACAGATGAGCAAGCCTCCAGTGGGTAATTTAACCAAGGCAAACCAACTATAGATATGCAGAAGTAGAATTTAAATTATTCACCTATTCTCTTTATTTCACAAGGTTTTATCCTACAGAATCATTCACTATTCACTATTTGTTTTAAAAACATGTTTGCCAAAGATTCATAGATGACCGGTATTCTCTGTAGATGGTTAATTTTATATATCAACTTAGCTGGGACACAGTGCCCAGATATTTGGCCAAACATTGTTTTGGATGTTTCCGTCAGGGTCTTTTTTGGACAAGGTTAAATCAGTTGGCACTGATTAATGCAGAATACCTTCTATAGTGTGGTTGGACTTCATACAACAGTTAGAGATTTTCGCAGAATGAACACGGGCTTTTCTTAAGCAATGCAAATCTGCCACTAGCACACCTTTGGACTCCAACTGTAGAACTTCTTTGAGTTTCCAGCACCCAGCCTTCCTGCAGAGTTTGAATATACTTAGACTCTGAAATTACACGAGCCAATTCTTTAAAATAATTCTCTCTGAATATATAAATATGTACTTCCGGTTGGTTCTTTTCTTCTCCAGTGAAACTTGACTAATACAGATGGGAAATAAAAATAGAAATTGGAAATGGTGTGAAGAACTAAAAGTATGTGGAAAGACCTACACATACAGAAAATGTAGTGTGAGTTTGAGACTAGATCTGGTTGTGGGTTTCAAAGGGACCCAACTCACACCCGAAACAAAACAATGGTAACACCTCCAGCGAGCTGTGGGGTTGGTCTGAAAAGCTAGTGACATTTTATGACTGCTGTGTCCATAGTAAAATGGTAAAAGTCACGTTATATTTGATATATCTAAAATATTTCATTTATAAAAATCAAGGTTCCCATAAAGATAGGATTTTATTGCCAAGGAATTCTTTTTTTCCTAGAAAATGTCTTTGGCAGAATGTGTATGAATAAATTTGCGTATGGAAATGGTCATTAGCTACATTGGTAAGTGTGGAAGTGGGGAAAAATGTGTCCTTTAAGGTAGCTATTTCACAAAGCTCCTTATTTTCAATGAAGTATAGTTTATTTTGTTTTTTAAAAAATTGGGAAGGTCTTTAACAATATCAAGTCTCCTGGAGGCCTCATATTATTTTAATTGCATTTAATTATATACACAGGACTATATTCACATTTATACAGAGTGGTTCCTTATAAAGAGCTTCATTTTGTATCTTATTGTTTTTGAACAGACCACCCACACATGCTTCAGAAATAATTACACCTATGTAGCTGCTTAATGATTCTTCCTTCTGTTCTAGTCTTAATGGTGGTACAGGTGTCTTTAGAAGCAGAGCCCCATGGGAAGAAGTTTTGAACGCAGAGTACAGAAGAGGGTCAGCAGTTCTTATGGTTGGACTTGCAGTGAGTGAAGATGACTCTCGCTTTTTATTCCCACATGTAACAGTAGCAATATAATGTTCCTAAGGGTGATTCTAACAGCACTTCCAAAGGTGGCAATGAAGTTAAGAATAATAGAAATGAAAAGCCAAACTCTCATGGAGGAAAATTGGGATCCTTTCTCCAAGGGGTTTCCCTCTGAGTCTGACTGTCAAAATGTGCTTTTTATATCTAAAGAAATTTTATTTGTTTTATGTATTTAAGGGGAGATGCCTATATACCCAGGTCTTTAAAGGACGTGCAGGCAGAGATTAGGGAAATTGTTTCCACTTATGGAGAATCTCATTAGGTATTGCCACCTGCACTGTCTTCCTTGAAACCTCTCTTACATGACAGTGTTTTCAGGACAGAAGAGCCTCTTCTCGGGGAATAAATGCAGATGGGGAGCAAAAGTCTGCAGATGGATCCCTCTTCTACAGTTATTTCACAGAAGAGAAAAATGGCAGGGTTCATCTCCATTATTTTATTTTGTGTAGTGCCTTTCAGAAGAGCTCAATTGGATAATTTGATGATGAGTTACAATGATGATCAATTAAAAGTGAAATATTATTCATGATAATTGAGGGATTAAAATGAAAAGTTTTCATTTCAGAATGATGCCAGAAGCAAGTTTTTACATAAATACCATCTTTCATTATTAGCTTAAAATGCATTTGTCCTCTGAGGACATTTTTAAGCCATATTGGTTGATTATCATTACTTATACAAATGTAACAAAACCATCCATAATACCATCATGCTAGAGCACATAGTTCCTGCCAGTTTTAAATATTTATACACAATAAAACGGTATAAGGAAACAATATTTCAAATATACTATTTTAGACATTCAGAGAATGCTTTTCATACAGAGTACTGAAATCCTTTAACTTATGTGACAAGATGCTGCAATCCTTCCAATAAAAATTCAGTTAATTTAGGCCTAAATTATCATTACAAAATGTGGATTCTGACAAGCACATCAGTTATTTTTAAAAGAAACCTCTATTGTCTTTCATCTGTCACTCTCTGGTACTTCGTCAATGCAAAATTTTTGACAACTGAAAGTTTATCTTGCATTTATAGGTTTTTCTAGTATGCAAAGTAATTTCACATTTATGATCTCAAGTTTTATATGGTTCATAAAGGTAGTAAAGTGTAAAACTTTAGTATTTTACATATGTAGAAACCCAGCATTGTACAGACTTAGCTCAGACTTGGCAGGTAAAATTGTTATAGTGCACCTAGGGATGAAAGCTGAATTTCTGTTTCACAGAAACGGTATATAAAATCATGTATACCAAAATTTAGTCATACAAATGGCTATCCACAATCATTTCTAGAAGTTGCAAGACAATTAATATGTATTTTTATTTCACTTTTGGTAATTCTGTTTTACCTGTGTTACATGGCCACTGCAGAAATTTCTTTGATTCCAGGACTTCTCATCCATGTAACCATGAACTGGTTATTATTTGAGTGCTTTTTATATTAGGTCATGAGTAACTCCTCTCTTCCAAAGTAAATACAATCATTTGTTTTCTTTCACATTCTTTTTTAGTAAGCTCCCAGTATCTGAGGGTTTGCTTTCTACTTTCTCAGTTACCTGCCCTCTGAGTATATTAAGTGGAATAGTCCAGAAATAAATGCTTTATATGTTAAATTGCACACTATTCTGAGTAGTATGATTAAACCTTGCACAGTTGCACTCCACCCCACCTTTGATGGGAATCATCCTTTCCAGCACTCTATCTACCCTGGGTATACTACTTTCCACCTAGTCATAGCATCCATTTCATTTATCATATATGATAATACCTGTGACAGTTAACTGATTATGACAACTTGAGTAAGAAATGCCTAACTGAATTTGCTCAGTGTGGATCTGGATGTGGAAGACCCGCCTGAGGAGGATTATCCCCAGAATTAAATAAAAGGAAAATGAAGAAGGAAAGCTTGCTTATGTCTCTTTAAAGGAGCTACAGTCTTCACTCTCAGCTTGGATGTCCTCTCCTGGCTTCCAGCATAGACCTCCCTGGCTTCCTGATATGGACTCCCCTTATACATTACAGTGAGCTCCTAGCCTTTGACCAGGTCCTTTGGATCCAGCAGACAGCCATTTTGCACTTTTTTATATCTGACTCTGTCGGCAGCCATTTTAAGCTGATCTTGTAAATTATTATATATTTGCTTATCTTGCATTAAATCTGTTTCTCTAATGAGCACTAACAGATACACTACCATATGTATTATACCACCCACGGTCTCAGGCGTCTACTGAGGGTTTTGGGTCATGTACCCAATGGATGAGGGAGACTAGTATATTTAGCATAACAACGGTTCTAACCAAATGTTAGTAATCTTCTATAGATTCAGACAAAGGAGAGAGGATGAACGGCTAGGCCTAGGGAAGAGCAGGTAGAATAAGACAGAAAGCTGGACACTTGAAAGGGGGAAAGAGAGGAGTAAAAGTTTGAACAAGTGGATCGGCACATCACCCAGACCTTAGGCTACTTACCTTCTAGGGACACCTGTCCAGCATTAATTTCCAGTTCAGTGCATAAAATCCTGCGAGTTATTACATTCACTCACATGCAGATTGTCTTCTGAAACAGCTCTTCTCAAACAGTGCTAGAGCCTTGTGGATGGACATCACCATAAAATTAGAATCAAATGAAAAGTAACACGAGGATTCCAGCATAGAATTAAGATCCCAAGTTTTGTGACCTAGCAATAGGGTATCATTTAAATATAAAAGAGTTTCTCCTTGACACCTTCAGTATGAAATTAGTTTAGCCGGGCATGGTGGTGCATGCATTTAATTCCAGCACTTGGGAGGCTGAGGCGGGAGGATCGTTACGAGTTCGAGACCAGCCTGGGATAAAAAGTGAGCTGAAGGCCAACCTGAACTGCATAGCGAGACCCTGTCTCAAGTAAAAGGCAAAAAAAAAAAAAAAAAGTTTCATTAGCTTTCCGGAAAAAAAAAAAAAATTCAGTATGAAGATTTCAGAGAGAAAAGGCTAGTGAGAGCAGTTAAGACACAAAAAAATCAACAAGACGTACTGTGAGAAACCCCAGACAATACATTTTTCAGTATGTGTTGTCTGCCCTGTGGGTTGTATCTATAAATGTAGAATGAACCCAGGTTTGAAAGTGAATAAAAACACTCCATAGGCTCATCTTAGAGGGAGAATTTTATTTATTTATTGTTAGAGCAAAGATAATTTATGGCAATAAAATGATTTTACTGATTACCCTTGTGCTACAGTGTTCTGACAAGTTTTTATTACATGGGAATCAGGCATTTAGCCATATCACTGTGCAAATCATTGTGTCAAGATTTTCTGGAATATACATAGGAGTATGATAATTTTTTAATTCAAAAATGCTTAGACTATAATTAAATATCAAATAAATAATCAGAGCATCAGAGCCACAAATATATATGGAGAACTGGGGAACAAACAATTTAGGAAAGGTGAATTTTAGGACACCTATTGAAGAAGGGAATCAATTTAATTTAAACAAGCAACAAAATAATTGGGCTTGTGAATTAATTTACACTGACCCACACCAATGTTTTTATTGTGCTAAGATTTGGGTGAACCCCAATTAAAAAATAATTACAAAAACAGGCCTTGAAATTTGACATTAAGCCCGTCACAAAGCTTGCTCAATGATTTTGTTCTTTGTAACAGTGTCCTGAGAGAAATTCCGATATGGTCATAGTACCAAAGGGAATTCTGCTTAGTAACTGGTTTTGTTGTAGGACCTTGATTATATAACGGGCCTTTCCTTTTTTTCCCTTTCCTCCTCCCATCCCTCTCTCTCTGTGTCTCTGTGTCTCTGTCTCTCTCTCTCTCTCTCTGTGTCTCCTCTCTTTCTCTCTGATGCAGCTGTTAATGAGGAAAGATGTGACCCATTTTTAGCTGGGGCTTCATTTTATAATATGGTTCTTATTTTCCTGCCCATTCTTATGTCTCTATCTTAAATGCTGTAACTTCTCCTTTTGCTAGATAAAGCAGAGTCCCTTGCTAGAGGAAAAATATATTTTAATGGGCAAAATATTCATTGCAAAGTATAGTTTTAGTACAAAAATTATCAAAATTCTAAATTTAGACGTTCATTGTAAGAGTCACCAATACTCTGAAAACATAAAATTTCTGCTTGCTTCTTTTTTATGGAGAAAAGTAAAACAAAATTTCATAACAAATAATAGGAGAAAAATAATAGTTAATACATTGAGTATTGATATCTCTAAAGTAATTAATCAGAGCACGAGATAAGGCCATAAAAAATTCTCTAAATAATATTAGCACAAAATTTTTCAAAGAGCTAAGAAAAACTAGTAGTGTAATTCTCTTGTATGTTTCTTTTCCCATTTCCCTTGCTTCCTTTCCCCTTTCCCCCCTTCTAGATCCTTCTCCCTTTTAAATAATTTCTTCCCATTTCACAATATCCACTGCACATATAGTGGTAGATCTGGAAAGTAGCCGAGGCAGACTTTAGATTTGGGGCCTACTATTTAACCAAAGAAAGTTTTCATTGCTTGAGGGTTCAACAGAGCAGTGCCTGCATGCAGAATTGGAGAAAAGCTTTTCTTCAGTCTCCCAGGTCGCAATAGGAGAGGCAAGATGACAGCAGTCTCTGAAGAGAGCCATAGCATAGTGTCACAAACGGGGTCACATGGTATCAGCAATGTACTGTCTCCCAGTTCTGGAGGCTACAGGTCTGAAATCAAGACACATGCAAAGCCACGAACACCCTGATGTCTGCAGCAGTATTCATTCTGCCTCCGTCCCTTTCTAGATGCTGGTGGTCCGGTACAGTTCTCACTGTTCTTTGGCTTACATCCATCCCTGAAATATCTGCCTCATCCTCCATTTAGATGCATCCAAATCCCATTCTGCACTATGGGAAGAGCTGTACTTTTGCAGAAGGAATCAGTCTTTCATCTTTGTGAAGATGTTTACAAATGCAAATAACATGTCAATTCGGGACTCTTAGTTGTTTCTATATTAAAATCTTCAATAAGTATATATTAATTACTCTTTAAAAATAAATTTTATTATCTATTCTTGAGGATTTACATATATACATGCTGGGAGACCTACATTCACAGTAAAATGATTATTAAAGAAAAGTAAATTAACATATTCATCTTCTTATATAGTTACATATGTGAAATGAGCAGCTAAAAATACTTATTAAACAAAAGTTCCTAATATTATGCAATTTTGTTAACCATTTTCCTCACATTAGATCTCTTATCTCTAGCCTTGTGGAGTCACTGCTGTTGTGCATCCTTCAAACCTCCCACTTCTTGCCCACACACCTCACTCCAGGAAACCCTGTTTTATTTCCTATCTCTGTATGTTTAAAATGTTACATCGCCTGCATAAATAGGTAATGCACTCTTTTTCTTTTTGTGTCTGTCTGATTTCATCCTCCATAATGTCCTTTCATGCCATCTATATATGGCAAGTGACAAGATCTTTATGGCTGAACAATATCAATTTTCTTAATATGCATTTTCTTTACTGGCTTATCATTCAGTGGGCACTTAGGTTGTTTCTCATGAATAATGCTGTGATGAACATGGGAGAGCAGACATTTTTACAAGGTGGTCGTTTTAGCTTCTTTGTGTCTATACCCAGATGGAGACTTCTGGGTCATACTGTAGTTCTGGTTTGCTTTTTCTGAAACCAAACTTCACACTGATTTCCACCACAGCAGCACGCATCTATATTTCTGTCCGCAGTGTAGGAAATTCCTTTCTCCATGCCACAGCAAATGCCTGTTGTGTCTCATCTCTCGATACAACCACCCAACGGGTTTAAGTGTATAGTTTTCCAGGGTTTTGGTTTGGATTTCCCTGATTATTGCTGACACAGAGCACTACCGCATTTACCTGTGCTTTGTTTTTGGAGAAATGTCCATTAAGGCCCTTTGTCCATTTTAATTGGTTTATTTATTTACAGATTTTTGTTTTAAGAGTTCATTATAAATCTTGGATAGGATTTATAAAATATCTGGTTTGAATTTTTTCCCAGTGTGTTGTTGCCTGTTCATTTTGCTGTTTTCTTGAGTGTGCGGAAGCTTTTGGGGAGTCTCATTTGTTCATTGCTCCTTTTCCACCCCAAGCTTTTAGTGTGAAAGGCAAATAATCACTGTCAAGAGCAATTTCAAGAGATCTCATACCTGTATCTCCAAGGAGTCTGAGGCTTTTGCCTCTGAATTTTAAATTCTTTATTCATTGTGGATCTAATTTTACATATGGTAAACTTATCCAATTTTAATATATTACACAGAGATGTCAATTTGGGAAGACTGTATCTTTTCCTCATTGTGTTCTCTTCCTGCTCTTGTGGAAAATTAGTTTATTGTACACATTTAGGTTTATTTTCAGGCCTTTCTATGCTCCTCCATTGGCCTGCCTGTCCTTCCTTCCTTCCTTCCTTCCTTCCTTCCTTCCCCCACTCTAATTCAATAAAATGTCACATTAACTTGATTACATGTTTACAGACTCCTTTTCAAATTAGGTATCATTCATGAGTTCCAGGAATTATAATTTGAAGATGTGTTTTTGTGGAGACATAATGCAACACACAACAAGTACCACATAAATGTATCACAAGCTAGGATTATTTCCTCTCTCTGAGATGAATTTCAGCACTACAGCTACATTGCTTGACTCAAGCAACTTAAACTCCATTCTCAATCTGTTCATTCTCAGTGGTGCTTGGTCTCTGGCTGTGTATTTGTACCTGAATTACATTCACTGCTATGTACCTGAGTTAATTCACTGAGTGAAAATATTGGATATTTAGTCCAGCTGCTAATGAGGTCCTTCTTTCCAAATGACCTATCCTAGACTCCACCCACAGCAATCCATGTTACCACACTTCCTCAAATGGCACAGGATCCTGCAACTCTTACACTACCACTCACCTAAACAAGGGATCAAACATAAACCACCCGGCTTAGAATAAGAGGGCTTTGTTAGTCCCTGTTCTTAGGTAACACGTTTACTTGCTCAGAGGTTGCACTAGTTAACTGATTGTATCAACTTGAGTAAGAAATGCCCAGCTAAGTTGGATCAGCACAGCTTTGGGTGTGGTTGGGGGGATTTACTGAAGACAGAGAGCCCACCCTAGGCAGGCTTGTCACTGAACAGCATAAAAGGAAAACCAAAAGGGAAGGCTAGCGTCTGCTTCTTCGGAGGAGCTGTGCTCTTCACCTTTGCTGTGGGCATTGTCAGCGTCTCTCTCAGACTCTTCAGCTCCCATCGCAGACCCTCTGGCCTCCTGATCTGGGGAAGTCTACAGTGAGCTGCAGGGCTTCAAGTGGGTCCTTTGGATCTCCAGCAGCAGACAGATCTTCTGTAATCTTCCACACCCGACCCTGTAAGTGGCCATTGAAAGCCACCCTTGCAAGTTTTTATGTATTTGTATATCTTGTGTTAAATTTGTTTCTCTAATAAGCACTGACTGGACATGGGACCTGAAGATTTACAGAGATCAGTTCCAAATTGCCCTTTGCACAAACAGATTTCAAGGCACACAGACCTATGGATCATCTGGGTTTATAGAGACACAAGTGAATTCCAGTTTTCCCAATAGCCTTAAGCCCAAAGGGAAACAACTTCAAATTCCTTGACTCACCTACCTATAGTAAACATGCCTGTTCATTGGAGGATATCAATCATGTGCATGTACAAATCCAAGAGGAATTAAACAATTATACATTAGACACTGAACAATTGAACAATTATACATTATAGTTTTGTCATTTCTGTGTGAATTCATACATAAACTCAAATACTACAATAATATTTTCTTCTACAAAAGAAAAGTAAAACTCATATGTCTGTTTGAGAAATAAGTAACCTATTTTTTGTTAATGTTACAGAGCACCAGAGGCTTACACTTGGTCTTGGATTCATTGCCTCAATGTATGTCACACTGGAAATTAAGGAAAGAGCAGAGGCAGAAAGTTACTCTAAGCCTTTTCTCACCCCTCTGGATGAGAGCTGGCCATGAAAGAATTACTTGACCTGCTTACTTGCTGGGAAAGTAGGTCCTAAGAACCTCATGAGAACCTGAAAACGTAGCTCAGTGGTAAAGTGTTTGTGAGGCCTTTGGTTTAATCACCAACCCTGGAAACAATAACAACAACAGTGAGAAGCCCTCATGTAACAGGTGTCCTCCCTTATACCTGGAGAGCAACAGGATCTCAACAGACAGGTCTTGTTGGAGCCCTCCTTCAGTTTATTACCAGTAAGTCACACTCTTTCTGTCTGGTCATGTTTTTACATTACTGTCCATCCTTAATTCATATGTAGGAACGAAACAGTTCACTATGGGTCTTTTCGTCTTCACATATGAAGGATTCTATTTCACCTAAAATTTTGATTAAATAAGTATGGCATGCTTTTCTCTGTCGGTCTGTCTTTTGTTATATAGTAATGTTAGCCTCACACCTTAAATTTTGTAAGGAAATTTTTTTCTCCTAATAAATTTTAGTTCCTGAACCGCAATGCTTCGATTTGGGTTAGGTTTTCATGATGTATGGAGATTTATCATATGAAATATTTCTATCAATGTTATTCCAGGGTATTTCCTTCCATAATATATATGTTTACACACTTATTTTTTTTCTTCCGCTAGTTAAATTAGTCATCTATGTTTGCACAGCTTTTGTGAGCCAGAGTTCTAAAATTTACCTTTTCTATCTGAGCCAACCCAGTCTTTTTCTTTTTTTTTTTTTTT
>PVLD010025076.1:0-24330 GCA_004027595.1 Dinomys branickii | reverse complement strand
TTGCATGTCTGTATATGGGTCCATACATCTACAATTCGAAGATATCAATGGATAAAGCAACAACTACTGTTGAGACCATATCACCTTGTCTATAGATTAGTTGTGATTGTACTATTTTCTATGATAATTGGTGTCTGTTTGTCAATATGTTTTTGTACTTTTATGTTTCTAAAATAAAAAAATAAATAAATAAATAAAATAAAAAAAATAAAATAATAAAAATATTTTCCCAATTAAAAAAAAAAAAAAGGCATTTAGTCCATCTCTAATAGTTGCCAAAGTCCTAACAGTTTCAGCACTGCTGAAAAGTCCGAAGTCTCCTCTGAGGTGTAATGCACTCTTAGCTGTGAGACCCTGTGCAAATGAAAAGAACATTAAAAAACATTTCCCAAATTCAATAGCACAAGATAAGCATTTCTAGTCAAACAGTAAGAAATACAGGGGTGCAAAGGAATGCGACCAAAGCAAATGCAAAATCCAGCAGGGCAAACATGAAGTCCTGTAGCTCCATGTGGAACATCCAAAGCAATTTGTGGTAAGCTGTGTTTGTGTGATTCTCCCCTTGTAGCACTTTTGATGGCTGTAGCTCCCACAGCTTCTCTCTTAGGCCCACTTTGTTCCTTCCTTTGAGGTTTTCTCAGATGATCCATGTTTCTGGCTTCTCCAAACTTCTGGAGTCTCCAATGTGCCTTTGGTTTCACACTCACAGCTTCACACATTGCTCTCTGCAAAGCACACTCCCTTCTAAAGTGAATGTGGAAGACTTCTTAACAACTTCTTAAAAACAGCTCTTGCATTTTGCATGCACATACAACCAGCATTGTGTGAATGCTACCAAGGTCTGCTGTTAGCTTGAGCAGTAGCCAGGTTCTGCTCTTTCTTGGCTGTAGGGGTTGAGTGTCTGGATCACTGAGCACTCTGAATCCAATTCTGAGGAACAAATTATACTGCCACCATTCTAGAACCTGGTGTGGCCACCAACATTTTGGAACCTACTCTGGCCACTGCTGCCATTTTGGAATATAGCATAGCTACATCCACTCTGGAACATGGCTCCCTTCACTTTCTGTTCAAAGCAAATTCTTTCACTTTTGTAATTTTAATGCTAAGGGTGGGGTACTGCTGCTTCTTGTGATACCCTCAGGCCACCTTTTCTTTTTTTTTTTTTTTTGGCGGTACTGGGGATTGAACTCAGGACCCTGCGCTTGCTAGGCAGGCGCTTATTCCACTGAGCTATATCCCCAGCTCCCAGGCCACCTCTTCTACTCTCCTGTTCCTTCACAACAATCAAGATCTCTGCTCTATCTTTACAGTCCACCGCTTTATTGGAGTTTCCTTTCTAGCCAAACTCAAAATATTTTAAATCATTCTGCTGGGCTCTTTGCTCTTGAATCTCAATATAAATCTGATTAAAAACCCCTACCAACTTCCATACCACAGCCTCAACATTTTACTTCCTTGAAATTTTTTCTGCCACATTAATTAGTGTACTTCCTTCTCAGTCTCAGGCAAAGTCTCTGGACATGACAAACTTTTTGCCAAACCATAACACACACTGTCTGGAGTTCAGCAGCCAATTCAGTCCTTCTTCCTAGCAGAAGCCTCTCAAGCCTGGTCTTTACCGGTTTTCTTGTCTTCTGAGCTCTGACCAGAATCTCCCAGACAGCACAGCCTCAGGTAATCCAGCTCTACTCTTCCAGGCGACACCTCCAAACCTTTCCAAACTTTTCCCACAAGCCACTTCCAAAGGCTCTTAAAGCACATGGTCAGATACAGTCACAGCAATAACCCCACTTACTAAATTCTGTGTTAGTTACTTTTCCCTCATTACTGACACAAAATACCTGATGCCAAAGTAAAGAGGGAAAAGGGGAGGAGAGAAAACCCACGCTTCTTTCCCTCCCTTGTGTTGTATATAGGCTACCCACCCCAGGGCGGGTGTAGCACTCACACCCACAATCCGAGAGTTGGACCATGAGTCAATCGCGAACTCTAGAAGCCACCCCATGACAGCTTGAAGCTTTGGGAGACATTTAGATACAAACAACCTACTTGAAATTTTAACTCCTCACAAAACAATAATTAAACCTCTTTACTTTCATAATTTAATAAACCAAATCCATTTTTATTACTTTTATTAAAGCATATAAAAATTTAATTTTAATTCTGTTCATTAAAATGATGCATAAATACAACACCAATATTTTGAATGATTTGTAATATTTTTACTCTATCATTTTATACATATTTATATTATCACTGAAAGACTATTTCAAAACAATGTTTCTAACTATTTCCAGGAAGTTTCATAATTATTCTAATTCTTATAGAATTATATTCTTAAGAGTTGATAAGTAAGTTTTATAATTATTTTTCATTTAATTGTGAGATGAAAAATTTAAAGCCAAATACTTGACATATTCTACAAATATGTTTTATTTCTCCATATAGAAAGACAAAAATTAAATCTTTGGTACCTCATTTTTTAAAGTTCAAATAAGAAAAGTATCTCTAAATAATAACACAAAACAAGAAAATATCTTTTCAGTATTTCTAAAGAAACTGAGACTCCAGTGTATATACAAAAATTCAGCCTGGCATGGTAGCACACACCTGTAATGCCAACAAAGATTTCTATTAGTTCAAGGCTAGTCTGGGCTACACAGGGAGTTCAAGGCTGGTCTGAACTACATAGTGAGACCCTGTCTCAAAAAAATACTCATCATTTAATTTCAATATCTAAACTGTCACAGTAAAAGCATCTTTAGACCTCTTTGGTGATGTTTCTATGGCTAAACAGTACCCTACGGATCTAAACTGATTGAAACTGACACTTCACCTTTATGGTTGCTCAAATTAGAAAAAGACTGCTAAGGATGAACTAGAAATGCTCGATTAGAAGTGCCTTATTGTTAGATAAAGTGATACAGATTATCATGCACTAAACCTCAAGTTAATTACATAAGACAATTCTCTATGATTGAAAACTGCCTCTGGTAGGTGATTTATTAGAAGTATTATAAATCCAACATGAGACTCTTCAAAAGTAATTGAAAAATGTTTCTTTTTCTGGATGTAATCTATTTAAGAGGTTAAGGACAATAATTTGAGACACATACTTTGAGACAGCTAGACAATTATAATCTATGCTTAGCTTCGCCAGAAGCAGGTTGTACTTAGAATCCTAATTCTTCACTGAGCAACCATTCAACTTCTTACATTGAAAATCAAAAAGTAATTCTGGATGCTTCTGAAAAATAATTTGTACTAAACTATTGCTATTAGATCCCATGTTCATGGCCCTGGGAAAGCAAAATGAAGAGAATGAACACACATTGAAAGCTAGGCTCTCCTGACCTTGTTTTCTACCAGTACTGTCTGTCAATAGGTCATTATTAGTTACACTAAAACACAAGATTATTTCCTGAGTTAGTGCAGAAGTAACAATTATATTGTGTTGCATGTGCCCATTCCAACTGTCTAACAGTAGGTGACTGAAAATGTGAGTCAAATTTTCAAATTGTGTTGAAAAAGATTGAAAAGTTCCCTTCATAGTTCAGGAAATACAGTGCTACATCTGTTTCTCAGTTTTTACTTCCACTTTGTGAAAATAAATTTTAAAGATCTTGATTATTCTCAGCCAAGAGATGACAATTAATTTCCGCTTCAAGTTTCTCAAAGAAAGAAAGGAAAGAAAGAAGAAAGGAAGGAAGGAAAGGAGAAAGAAAGAAGGAAGGAAGGAAGGAAGGAAGGAAGGAAGGAAGGAAGGAAGGAAGGAAAGAAAAAGAAAGAAAGAAAGAAAGAAAGAAAGAAAGAAAGAAAGAAAGAAAGAAAGAAAGAAAGAAAAAAAGAAATTCAAGTAGGATAATATTTGCTTTGAAAAGGTTTTAAGCAATTACTGCTACAGGCATGGGATTAAACAGAAATATTTAATGAAAATTAAAACTTGGTTTTTTCCTGAAGGGTCAAAAGAAAAAAAAGCTATAAACTAAAAGTTTCCCACATTTTAAAGGCCTCAATGAAAATTTCATGTTCATTTAGGAAAGAATAATTCTACCTCCTACTCTATCCATTATAAATGAACTCAGCTGCAAATGAAGAAAATATGATTAACAGAAGCATAAACAAGTGGTTTTCTATTTTGTCAAGAACAAGAAATCCAAGGGAGGATGGTAGCTGGCATTCACTTATACCTCAGTGATATTATTGCAAAGCCAGAAATTTTTGTCCTTTTCTGTAGTGTCTTTGCTAAGATGACTTTCTATCCATCACTCTCACCTCATGATCTCCAGACATCTCCTGAACCTGCAGAGAGACGAAGGAAGAGCGTAAGCGGAAAAAAGTGAAGGGAAAAAACGCGAAGAGGCATCGCACATGGACTGGCCTTCTCAGGTAAGCAGGAAAGCCTCACTCAGCCAGCGTGGGCTTATAGCTCATGGGCCAGTAGCATCACTGCACAGAGAGAAGGGGTTGTCTGTGGGCATGGTGAGGAAAAATCACAGTGTGCCATCCTTGTATTTTCAAAGTCACATCTTCACCTGGATTCATGCTTTAGTGACAAGAACAATAGCCATTTTTCCCTTGATCTGATAGCAAGCAGATTTTTTTTTCTTTCACGTGAATCTTCGTTACTATGAGAACACACTTACCCTTGCTATTCTACTCATTCAAAGTTACGAGCACAGTGGCTCAGTGGCATAGCATCTGTCTGAGAAGCAAGACATCCTGAGTCCAATTCCCAGTACCCCTCCCCACGCAAAAATGTATGTTCTAATTTACAAGAAATGTGTGTCATAGTTGATTTAATAATAAGCCTTTAAAATTTTAAAAATGTAAGTGTAACACATGAAATTTGTCAAGCCTTGCCAGGTCCTTATCAATTTGGAATTTAAGACACCAAGACATCCGCACCAAGCGAATTCAGTTGTTCATGAATTTGATTTTTAACATGAGTGTCAAAAAAGTAATAAAGTAAAAGTTTTCTCTTTATGTATATTCAGTAAAAAAAATTGAATATGAATATCTTCATTTTCTATTATGAAAACTCAGTCAACCAGGAAAACAGATGGTTTGTTAAGCAAATTCTGTGTTCTCTTTCAAATTCTTCGGACACTAAAGTGTGATTCAAATTTAGGATCCTAGATAATTAGTTTTATTTATAATATCCATAGCTATCATAGATAAGGGTTTCTGGAAGATATAACTCTCATAAACTTAGAGCACAGCATGTTTTGTAATAACATTTCTTGCAGTTGTAATGGTATATTTTAAAAATTATACAATACACACATGTATATATTGCATCTGTATTCCAGGGAAAAATCCTTAATATATAAGGATATCTATCGAATCTAGTGCATTGTTAACAGTAATGTGCTCTAAGTAGTGGAATTAAAACTATTTTGTGTGAATGAATACAGCTGTTTTTACACTCGAAGTACTTTGCCATAACTATACCTTATTTTCATCCAAGTTTTTATTACATGGTATTAGAAATGCTTAGAGGTCAGTCTCCCATCAGCTGCAAGCTATACAAGTGTCCAAGGACCTTGGTTTTTATTTCTATAGCTTTGTTTTCTAGAATAGTATCTGGAAGTTAGTAGGTATTTACAGTTTTACAGAATGAATTAACAAAAAAAATGGGTTTGATTTTGAACTTTCTGATTCAAGTCAGTGTCCATCCATTTCTTCACACCCTCTGACCAAGATCTTCCATGTATTTTCTTGTGGCTGTAAGTGCTGATGTATTTTTGAAAGAACAAAATACTAAATTATTCAGTGTTCTTCAGATGCCCCTGATGCTAGAATGACTTCATATTCCTAACATGGCCTTAGGTCTTATGATTATAAATCTAAAAGGTTGACCCTGGCTGTTGATCCATTATCACTGTGGAATCCCATCAAAAACTGCTATAAAGCAATGCTGAATGTGCCACTAATGACCTGGAGCATCATTATTTTAATTTCCTATTCAGAAGAAAGGTAGAAGTTTGTCAACAGTTCTTAAAATTATTTGAAAGCAAAAGAAAGGCTTTAAAAATATGAAAGTATCAGAACTTGATTTGATTTACAAATTAATAAATTTGCCTTTTGTTCTTTCCTGAATCCTATTCAACAAGATAAAACATCTGAGTCAGATCCAAAGGCTCCTATTACTCATGGCACAGCAAACAGCAGGAGAATCACCACGCAACAATGGTTCCTCTTGTCTTTGAATGCCATGCAGAGACACTGGGAAGCCTAGATGGATGCTACCCCGAGTTTTTACATGCCAGATGAGGAACACTGAGATTAGGAAATCTGCTACTTTTCTGGATGGGAGAAAGAAAATATGCTCTCTGTCTGGGGTAAGGAGAAATGTTCTATCATCTTTCAAAATTATCGGCTTCGTTAAAAAAAGAAAAACCTGAAAAATAACCCCAGTGATGAGAGATCTTTACAATCTTGAGGCACCTAACAAGACAAGTGGCTTACAAAAGACTAGTCTCCCAATAAAATCTAAGTACACATCATGAAACATAATTTTCTATTTCTTACATTTTTACCACCACTCCTCATGTAGTGAATAATCTTGTATTCAGCAGGGAACATAGAACCTATTTTCATGACTCCAGTGTTTTGGTCCCACTTCTTTATCCACACCTTGCACGATGGGACCAAGGAACGGGTGAATGAAATAGAAAGAAATACAGCTGTAGGTCAAGGCAGAGTTGGGGGACAGAGGACTTTGTACCCCATGATAAGAACTTCAGACTAATCCAAAGAAAATATTAGGTATAAAATAGCTTAAAGTGAGTGAGCGAAATGATTTTATTTGCATTTCAGATAAATGGCTTTGAACAGGCAAAAATAGAGGCAAGAAGACTAATTACAGAACAAGTGAAAATTGTGGGCCCCCAAGATAGCAGTGACAGTGCAGACAATAGACAAGAATATTTAAAATGTGGTTTAAAGGTCCAAGAATCCCAATTTAGAGACTAATTGAATGAAAGAAGTGAGGTGCAGGAATTTAACAAAATTGCCCAGGTTTCTGTCTTGAGCAACCAAATGATGCTAGGAATAGAGAGAGCACAGAACAGGAAGCAGATGTGGGAGTGGAAGTCTGTAGTCTTCCTGTGGGTGTCTGGAGGTGGACAGGCTTGTGCTACACAGCTAAATGGTAACAGAAGTCATGAAAGGGAACAGAAGTCTCTGTAGAAAATAAGGAAAATATGGAAAATAAGGGGGTGAAAAAAGGCTCAGGCAAGAACCCTGAGAAACAACCACTTTATTTTTGCAGTCTTGGGGACTGAAGGTAGGACTTTCACACTAAGCCGCATCCCCAACCCTTTCTTTATATTTTTGTTTCTCAAGATCCACAGCTGTAGCTGCCAGCTTCCCAGTGTAAGTGTTATGGCTTCTGACAGAGGAATGAATCCACTACCAACCTGCCTGGGAAGGAGGGTGATAGAAAAAATATTCACCATTCTTTGCTCACTGGACAAATGCTACTGACCTCCATGGCCAACCTCAACCTGACACCAGAGAGAGGGTTTATGTAGGTCAGATGGGTCAATCTGTTGGGACAGGAGCAGAAACAAAATGGTAGGAAGTGCACCCACTGGGCCAGGTGGAAATTAGGCAGTCCAGGAAGCTGGAGGAGAGAAAAAAGAGATTTTTCCATTGAAACAGGAGAGGAAAGGGTAAGTGAATGTAGCTACAGGACTTTTGTATGTTAAAAGAAAATTAAGAGGTTTCCTATTCGGTGAATATTTTTTCTTTATTCTACTTAGAATAAAATAATTGTATGAGAATGAAGATATAGTTGGTACAAATAAGGCTGACTGAGTTGGAGTTTTGAGGAAAGAGAAAATTTGAAATGGTTCTTACAGAAATACATAGAGGAAACCGACCAGATAAATCAGAGTGAGACTTTTGCCTTAAGGAGTGGATAAATTTAAGTGAAAAGAATCCAGATTCAGAGTGGAGCTCATTTTCAATATTGTCTGATTTTCTTCTACTGATTTTCAGCAGAAGGGATGTTTTTCTCCTACTTCCACATGTGGCTTCCTGAGAGACTGAGTACTTGACAAACAATTTTTATGTCAGGGAACCAGAAGACATTCTAATTTTAGGAACTAAAAAGTGACTTCTAATTTCCTAACTTCTTTATTTTTAACCCATGAGAGAGAACTGTGTAATCTTTCCCATAACAGTGAATACCAGACAACCCAAATTAGGCTTCCTCAGCACCCTTCCTCACACCATTTCTCTACCAAGAGCGATCTCCAACTTCCTCCTAGCTAAAGTGATGTCTCAAGATTGAGCTGTAGTCTTCCTTCCTTCACAGTATTCTCCCTGATCTCCGCAGTAAAAATAGATTTGCTCTATACACAAAACAATACTTCTGACAAAATACAATATTTATGGATTTGGTAATTCAGGACATTCTGTTTATAAATGAGCACATTTTATATTGTTTATCAGAAAAAAGAATAGGGGGCAATGATTATCATTGGAATAAGGCAGCTTTATAGCCTATGATATCTAAGGTACCCTAAACCAACATGCAAATACATTTTGTCTTTGTTATATGCATTTTATTATTATTAACAAAATTAGAAAAACTTGTTCAGTGGATCACATGCTGTCTAGGTTCTGAGAAAAGGGGCAAAACTCAGCATTATCTGATGAGAGTAATGGGAATATTTGCAGAATATCAACTGGATTATGATATATAATGTGTTAACAAAATGAATTTCTTGTGTTACTTTATAATTTGAGATGTTACATCATTTCTAATGCTTTTTAGCTGCATTCCAGAATGTCCTAGTAGAATAATGAAAAAGGAAAGGGAACTGTTATTTCCAAAGAGATTTGTTTGGCAGGGTACATTCAAACAGATTGGACAACAATGCAAGGTGGTTTGTTTTGTGCCAAAGTATAATGACATTATCTCTTAAGGCATAAGTTTTGAGCTTTTATAGCTAACTGCTACCAACACTTCTGGGTCTCTTTGGTAATTTCTATGCACCACTTTATTATACAGCACTTTAAGATCTACAAGAATAACATTTTGCAAAAACCACTACCTCCTACTTGAATCATTTGCATTTTACAAACCTAAATAAATTGTCTTCATTCCTTTCAACCAATTTTTATTGGATTAGTAACAAGAATTTGTTTTGATAAAGTAGGAAACTTGTTTGTTGAAATACCATTGTGTGCAAAGAATTATAATTCATGATATCACTGATATTGTGTCTGAGTTTCATTAAATATTATACTTACTTTCTACCATATGTTTAATTGAATTATACACATGGCCTCTCTTCTCTACCAGATATAAACTCCTGGTATACAAGTTCTTATTCATTATTAGGTACCTTGTTGAAATAGCACAAGATTGTCATTCATAAGCAATTGGTAGCTACTGGATTGATAGAAGCATGGATGAATGGGTGGGTGAACAATCGGCTCAATCCGTCAGTCTATTGATGGATCATTGGATAAGTAAATCCAAAAAAAGTTAAAACTGAGCATGGCGTGCACACCTACAGTTACTGCTCCTGTAGATGGTAAGGCAGGAAGATTACGAGTTGAAGGCTACCTTGGAAAACTTAATGAGACCTGTATCCAAAAAAATTTGTTTTAAGGCTTAGGGATGCAGCTCAGGGTTAAAGTTCTGAGTTTAATCCTCAGTGAAACACACACACATACTCACATACACACACACATGCACACACACACACGTGTCTGTTAAACATTACTAAGAAACCTCTTGTTGTTTTACCAACTAAAAGCCAAAATTGAAATATGCTATTGCTAATTGTGTTATCAGAAATACCAGATGAAAACATATTTATATTATATTCTTTAATGCTTATGTCATAAATCAATAACAAATATAAAATGAAAATTCCCTCAAACGTAAAACCATACAGCCTAAACTCAATCTTTGGTTTCACAGATGGCTTAACTCACAAAAACTTTTCCATGTATGTTCAGCATCATTGTACATGATATCTAAAAGGAGAAACTAAGGCTGTAGAACATCTGTACAGCGGAATATTACTAGGAAACAAAAGAGTGACATATACTAAAAAATGAACCTTAAAACATTATATTATGAGAAAGCAACAGCAGTTAAGTGCCACATGGTATATAATTCCATTAATATGCGATGTCTAGAACAGATATGTCTAACAAGCAGAAGAGCTTAGTGGTTGTGAGGGTTTGAGAGAACAGCAAATAAGTAACTGCAAATGGCTACGAGGTTTCTTTTGGGAGAGATGGGATGCATTAAAATTAGACTGCAGTGATTTTTATACAATTCTGTATGTAGATCATAAGGCATTAAATTACATATTTGCATTTTAAATGACTGAATGTTATAGGGTACAAATTGTATTTCAATAAACTATTTTTTAAATGTAAAGATTAGGTCACTTTTTCAAAATTACATGCATAGGCAGCAAGCCCAGAACTAGAATCCGCATTTTCCAAACTAGTACAATTTTTTTTCATTCACTTGCTACTCTCTCATGTGTGAAATTGCTGGCTTTTTTAATCCCTTGTTTTATGAAAACGTGTGGCATTTGAGTATCCTTATTTAGTTCTCTTCTCTATTTTTCAGTCTTAAGAGTATTTATGCTGCCTTTATCCAACTATTAAATTATCTACATTTTAATGTTGATAACTCTGCTTTATTTCTCCTTCGGCTGCACTTCAGGGTGACTTCTCACACCTTTGATATATTTTTCCCACCGAAGGGACATGCAGGGATAAGTAGATGGAACTTGGTGGGCAAGGTGTTGGGGAGGATTACTTAGGCAGTTTATGAGCAGCAGGAGGGAAACCACTGAATGAAAGAATGATTTTGTTGAGGGAATCTTATTACATTCATAGCACTGAGAGTCTGGCAGCGGTTGTTTAACTTGATACTCTTACCAGGGAGACTGACTTACAGCCAGCGTGTGGGAAATGCCATTTTCCAGATGACTTTCTCCTGTTACAAGGCCTGGCTACGGCTCCCTGCAAAGTGCTGGATCTTCTCCATGTTTCGGTGTCTGTGACACTTGTCTTTCTCTTTTGGGCCGGACTTTTCCACTCATCTTTTTTTAATTTTGTTTCCTATCATAGGAAGATTAATTATTCTCCATTGAGTTTCATGTTTATAAAATGTATATGTAGCCATTGTGATAGTCCCACCTGAGCTGAGAGAAAGCTTAAGGTAAACAGCAGTTCTCACTATAAAAGTAAGTCATAAGGCAAAACATTTTCTCTCTCTGCGGGGTATGATTGAATTAGCTTACTCCTGTTTTAGAAACAAAATGGACGTCTCCTTCTCCACCACTGTCAATCTTTAAAAATGTGATTAAATATCATTAACAGATTATTTCTTCTTTGTTTCAAAATGGAGACATCCAATGTTGTTTTCACTGCTTTAATTTGCAGAGTAGAGAGCTTGTTCCATTGTTAAAAATATTCTCTGGTGACTTTAAGCAGCTTTTGTTCTCATATCTGTAGTTATTGTTGATTTTTCATTACTGCCAAATTATTTGGAGAAGTTATAAAACATTTGAGAAAAAAATATATTTGAATTGTGTGATGGATTAACTAATGGTCACGTATAACCCCCAGGTGAACTGAGTCCGCGTGGTTCTGGGTGTGGAAGGCCCACCTGAGGACTGTTGCCAACAGTATAATTGAAGAACTGGACAGGAAGATGGTATGATGTTGATTCTCCTGGAGAATCTTATCACACTGGCATTCCTGATATGAACTCGGCTGTTCTCATCATCAGTGGAGCTTGGGACCTGAGAATGGCTGTGGTTCTTTTTTGGAGGAGCTGTGGTTCTTACCTTGAGTATTGCTTCCAGGTTCCAGTGGAGATCCCTCAGCCTGCTGGCACAGATCCTCATTTCACTAGCACAGACCTTCCAGCTTCCAGTACTGACCTTTGGGCCTTCCCAATGCAGGCCATTGACATAGACTTGCATGAGACATTGTTATGGGCTGTAGGCCTCCGGTTAGACTGATGAAGGACATTGTCATGGGCTCTTGGTCTTCAACTGGACTCTTGGAGGACATTGCCAAGAGATCCAGGCCCTTTGTTAGATTCTTTAGGTCTCTAGTGTGTGGACAGGTCTCTCACTCTTTTGCATTTGACTCTTTGGGTGAATATTATAAAATAATCCTATAAATTATGTGCCCTGTATTAAATCTTTTCCCTTGAAAACCCTGACTACAATACATTGGTAAGCTCAGTGTCATCCAATTTAACATCAAGTAGCAATTACATAGTAGGACTTGCTCAGATCACTGGGTGGTGATGGAGAGGTATCTTTAAATTGTGCAAAGTTGAGGGGAAAGAAGGGAGAAGAAAGAGGTTCTCTTGATGGAGACATAGCAGGTGTAAAACTCCAGGGTGTAGACTTTCTCTGATACTCATGTTTTACATAAAAGGGAAGAATCAAACATAACTGACATCGGTTGCCTACCCCACCCCCATCCTTTCCCTTCATTCTTACTAACAGAAGCACAATTATCAAAATGTGCCTACTTACAATAAATCATGGTTAGGCTCACCAATCGTGATTTAATTTTCCCTTTTCTTTCCCTCTTATTTGAGTGATAATGTGTTACAATGATACTTAGACCATGAGGAGCCATTAACTCAGTAATATTAAGCATAGCGTCATTTATGCAGCTAAGAATTATCAGGCACCTAAGTGTGTCAGGACCATACTAAGCATGGAAACACTGAGGTAGAAGGCAGTATTTCCTACCAGCAGTGTCCACAGATGAAAAGAAAACCTTACGTACACAAACAAATTCCACCATGTTGTGATCGAGGGCTGAATTCCATCACGTTGTGATCGAGGGCTGTAACAGTGGTTTGGGGACAGAGAAGAAAGTTGCAGAACTCAAAAGGGCTTATCTGTGGGGCTTTGGCTAGCAGAACACTTAAAATAAATCTTGAAGGACTAACTGGAATTTTCTAGATGAGGAGATGAGCACGTTTGCCATCAGGACTGGCTATGCAAAGATTCCAAGGCACTTGAGACCCAAGTGCTACCATTATCTTATGGTAGGTGTAATAGGTGTGAGGGGTCTGATGTGAAGAAAGAGCTAACCAAGGGAAGGACTTTCAGGCAGCACTGAAAAGTTTAACTCCAAGGGTAAGAGGGAGGTCTCTGTGGATTTTAGGAATAATCACTCAGATGGCTTAGCATAGGGATATCTCCAGCTGGATCTGTGAGACCCAAGGCTGACATAAGGAATTCAACCTGCCCAAGTATGCAGGTTAGCAGGCTCCAGTCACGGAAAGAGAATTTTCAAAACACCTCTATAAAAGACAGGAGAAGGATTTATTAGAGCCAGATACAGGACCCACACAAGAGCAGAGGGTGGAGGCTCAACGAAAGGTGGCACAATACATTTGGGAACTGGGGATCTTTTGTGTGTTTTGGGAGGTGAAAACTGGAACATTTCCTCCACTTGAAAATCGTATGCTTTTCAAGAATGAGGCTTTGCAGTCACCATGGGAGAATGTATAGAATAAGAAAACATCAAGGATGAAATTCTAAGTAGCAATGACACTTAGAAAGAAGCTCCAAAAGAAGAGACTCCAAAAAGAGGAAAATGAAGAGATTCGTGTAGGAGGAGAGAATTTTTCAAACAAATATATTGTCGAATATTCCAAATGTAACAGAGGTAAGGTAAATATAAATTAAGTATAAAATCTATATTTGTACAAATTCAGCCCAAAAATTTATGCATTGTATCTCTTTCTAAATAAAGTTCATGGATCAAGGGCATAGTTCCACTCAGTGGTGCAGGACAGCACCTGCCTGGCAAGTCCATTTCCTGAGTTCGATTCCTGGTACCAAATAAATAAATAAATGAATAAATAAATGAAGCCCAGCAGCAGCATATAATAGCCCTACAAAGCCTTTCAACATGCTCAGCAGCCATTCAGTTCCTAGGATCGTGAATGTACTCAATTACTTACGTGCCTAACCCTTTTTGCAAGTGCAGAACCAATCTGAATAACTTCTGGATTATTCAGCCATCGTAAGTGACTTGACCCGGATCACCTGAGCAATTTCATCTTACCTCTTAAACTTAATACTGAACTAAGTAGTTCAGGATCAGATCAGACTACATCCTAATGTATATGACAGTGTCTATGCTGCTGGCAAAGTGCATTTAACTACAGTCAACTTTTTAAAATGTAACTTATAATTGAAGAATTCTATGTATAGAATATCATGCTTGCTATGATCTCAAATCTTATGGTATATAATTTCAATTAAAAAGATGCTTATAACTAATTGCAAAGATTTGAAGTACAATTTAAATATAATGTTAATAGGAAGAATTGATATCCAAATTTCATGGTTTGAATAATTAAGTCCTTTGCATAAGATTAAGATGCTCTCTCTTGTCGAGTCCTACAATACATTTCCAATCATGAATTCTTCACTCATTGTGTGCCAGTCATACCTTTCTTGCCTCTAAGTTCCAAATTCTTCCTTTTGCCTCTTCTGACAAAATACTTCTGAGCCCTTTAAATATTTTCCATTGTTAGAGTCTCAAGGTCAAATGTTGCCAACCAAGTGTGCTTGAAAGACGTGAGGAAGAAAGGCTTTCGCTGTGTGGTTGTGGTGTGCTCACATGGCAGAACCCTGCAGTGCATGCTCAGTGTCCAGTTCCTGTGACAGGTGTAGTGGCCGCTTCAGGACCAGGCCCCACAGCACTCACAGCTTCCCCAGGGCCTGGCTATGGCTGTGAGCGACGCCCTCAGCATCTTTTCTGGTGCGCCCCTAAACATCCTCCTAAAGACTCATGCACTTAGAGGTGAAAGGTGATTGGATCTTGGGGCATTAACTTCACCTGAGGACAGCTCCTCTGTGTTACACTGTCCCTCTTGTAATTACTCTGTGCTTTTCCTCTCTTGATTTGAACAAGACTGAAAAAATTTTTATATGTGCCTCTATTAAAATAACTAAACTAATAAATAAACTGCAAAAAGAGTAATTCTCCATAAATTACAAATGAGATAACATAACAACTTTAAAAGAAATAGGTTACTCCATTGCTATGTTTCTCAGTAGCTACTTTACTGAGCACCTGTCACATGCTAGGGAGTCTGTGCATCTCATTTTATTTCAAATCTTGCAATATCCCAGAGGGAAGTATGAGTGTTACTAGTCTAATCCTATCTATGAGGGAACTGAGACTTAGAGACATTCAGTAACTAACCAATGCCCAAGCATATAGTACATGGCAGAGATAGGATTCAAAGCCAGATCTATCTAATATGAAACTCCATACATTGCTCCACATCTTGCTGCCTCATATGGCTTTTAGTTCACGTTTTCATCCTCCTTGCCCTGAACTGCTGCTTTTCCGTTCACGCCTCAGAAGAAAGAGAAAACAAGAAACAGTTACCTCTTATTCAATTACCACTGAGAATAAGCAAAGAAAAGGCCTTCACATGTATCTGCCCTCAAGCCAAAAGAAGTATTTTTTGCCATATAAAAGGAGCGAAGTCGAACTATACTTTTTCTTCTTTTCACTCTAAACAGGCTATTTAGACTGCAGATACATCATTACATTTTGATACCGGGGACTTTATTTCCCTTAGTATGTTCAGGAGTTTGGGACTGGGTCACAGTAAAGTTGGCACTTTTTTTAAGTACTGAAAGAAAAACTATCAGTTACAAATTCTGTACCTGAAAAAATACGTTTCAGTTATGAAGGGAGAACAAAGACATTTTCAAATTCAGGTAAACTAGGAGAATCTGTTGCCCACTGCTCATTCTTTGGAAATATCTAACAACAGAAAGTAAATAAGAGGAAGAAATAATATTACAATAAATTATATTTATTTTATTAAAAATAAATATAGTATAATAGACTGTGCTTCTTGTATCTAGATGTCTCCCCAAAGCCTTATGCAGTCATGCTTGGGTGGGCTTTTGGGAGGTTTCTGAGTCTAGTTTGTGACTGATTCATGGTCCAATGCCAGAATTAAGGCTGTGAGTGCTACACCCATCCTAGGCTGGGTAACCGGCATACAATACAAGGCACAGAACAAGGCTTGTTCTCTCTGTCTCTGTCTCTGTCTGTCTGTCTCTCTCTCTCTCTCGTTGCATTTGCTGTTTTCCACCCCTATAAATTGTTGCCCTTCTGCTATGTGCCTCTCTGCCTTGGAGCCAGTTGATTATGGACTGAAACCTCTACAAACTCTGAGCTAACTAAACCTTTCCTCCTTTAACTTTGGTGTTAGATATTTTGTCTCACCAACAAGAAAAAAGTAACTAACCCAGAATTTGGTAGCAGAAATGGGGCCACTGCTATGACTCTACCTGACCCTGTGGCTCAGAATCCTTTGAGAATGGCTTTCAGGGAAAGTTTGGAAAGGTTTAGAGATCTTGGCTTTAAAAGTAGAGCTGGAACACCTTAGGCTGTGCTGTATGGGAGATTCTGGTCAGAGCTCAGAAGATAATAAGGCTGATCTACATCCTGAGAGTAAAAGTCAGGCTTTGGAGGTTTCTGCTGGGAAGGACTGTACTGGCTGTTGAACTCCAGACAATGTGTGTTATGGCTTGACAGAAAGTTTATCTGCATTTTGTTTGTGACCAAAGACTTTGCCTGAGACTAAGATTAAGGACAATGGACTAATTAATCTTAAGGAATTTCAAGGCAGTGTAATATTGACATAGTGCCATGGATAATGTGGTGGACTTTTAGCCAGATTTATGTTGAGAATCAGAAGCAAAGAGTCCAGAAGAATTACTTAAAGTGCTGTGAGTTTGGCCAGAAAGGAAGCTTCAGCAAAGATGTGGACTGCAAAGATAGAACAAAGGAGATCTTGAGTGCTGAGAAGGAACAGGAGAATAAAAAATATGGCCTAAGGGCATCAAAAGAAGCAGAAGGCCTCCATCTTTTTCTGCCTCAAAATTCCAAGAGTGAAAGACTTTGCTTTGAGAAGAAAGCCACAGAGCATCATGGTCCAGAATGGTGGTGGCCATGGTATGTTTCAGAATGGCAGTGGCCTAGAGAAGTTGTTCCCCAGAATTGGGTTCAAAGTACTCAGTGGTCTGGGAACTTGACCCCTGCATCCAAGAAAGAGGAAAGCCTGGCTACTGCTTCTGCTGGCAGCAGACCATGGCATCATCCACATGGCACTGGTTTTAGGCACATGCAGAATGCAAGAGTTCTGAGGCTAAAAAGGCTTCCACCCCAATTTCAGAAGGCCTAGGATGCCAGGCAGTGTGCCCCGGAGAGGGCAGTGTGCCCCGGAGAGGGTAGTGTGTGAAGCTGTGAGGTGAACCAAAGGTACAGTGGAGACCCCATGTTATGGTTGATACAGTTGTGTCAACCTGAGGAGTCTAGAGGTTTGGCTGAGTGACTCAGCGGGAAGCCAGGGTGCTTACTTTGTATGAATCCTGAGCCTGTGGTAGGGGAGGGCATGGAGATTATGTGAGTGCTACCCACAGCATCCACTGCACTGCTCTGTTCCACTAGTGTGTTTCTCTGTGGAGACCTCTGAGGTCTCCCACAGTCACCATGCCTCAGTAGATTCAAGACACCTTTCATGCTGTAAACTGAGGTTCAGGATGGAAGTGTCACTTGCCAACTCCGTCTTCTGTGTTGAGGTCCGTGTTCTTGCTCTTTCCGTGGGCTCCAGTTCTTGCTTCAGTTCCTCGCTGGGCCCTGGAGGCACACTGCTCCTCTTCTTCCCTTTCCTACACTGTTATATTCCAGCATCTATACTCATAATCTCAGACAGGCTGATCTGCTGCTGCTCACCACTCTTCACCCAAAAGTGGGAGTGACTGTATTCTGTATTCACTGTAATATCCAAACAACTAAGAAAACAATACACCTAAAAATGGTCAAGTAAAGTAGGACTTTTGTGTCACATGTTTATGTCTACTAGGAAGACTACTTCACAAGGAAGACGCATTTAACAACCAAGAGGAGAGGATTACACACTCTGTCTTCAGCTTCCCTTGTGCATGGAGAGAATAGCCACAGTGTTAGAAGCAGATCTATCTGTGGGCGTGTCAGCCTGGGCTCTACAGACCGAGTTACCACTATCTCAGAGAATCTAGCCTGCCAGCAGTATACAATAACACTGAACCCTTGGTGCAGTACTGTCTTGCAGTGAAGCCAACCAGACACTTTTTGGAAAGGGCAATATTCCCCTTGTTTGTGTTTGATATAAGGAATGATTTTGCCTTTCCTGCCTTACTTTCCAATCAGCATCATTACCAAAGGATTATGGAATGTCTAATTTTCCATCTGGAATCCTACGTAATATTACCATAAAACCAGGTACCCATAGCACAGCAGCAATGGTCACGTTACCACGGCATCCACCGCTCCTATCATGTGCTTGCTTCTAATGCTGTGGGCACGCTAACGCTTGACATGGCTCTTTGAAAGTTCAGCTGAACTAGCAGATTGTGAGCAGCACCATAGTTGATCTAGCAAACAGGGGAGAGAGATAGCAGCAGCTCTGTTCACCATCATTTCCACAGACCCCGTTGGGGAAATCTGCATATTGTCCCTATAATTTTAGGCTCTGGGTAATCTTTCCACCAAGTACAGACTAAGAGCTCCACTCATTTTAAAGCAAATGCTGCTATCTACTGATTTGGGAATCCTTAAGCCCGTAGATTAGCAAGCAAAGGGTTCTTATACTGCATTGACCATGACCACCATGCCAGGTAAGAAGCAGGGAGGCAAGGTGTTGAGCATTCAGCTGATCTATTGCTACTTCCCTTCCCCATTGTAGCTATGAATGATAAAGGCTTGCAGACCTCTGAGAAAAATGTAAGGCCTGGGTCACCCTAGTGGACAACCCACACAGATTGGGGCAGCAACTCATAGATGCTGTTGTCTCTGGGGAATGGCCCTCCTGCAAACACAAACAATCTCACCTGAGAGGCTATAACGTTGCTACCCCACCCCTCCTTACAGAAGACACTGTGAATGACTCACATGGGTGGGAGTGATTTTTGTCATGCAGTTTATCTTTCACAGCTTGCCTGTGGGATCTTTCTGAAATGGTTTTCCAGCTGGGACCACAGTTATTTTAGCTTTATTTTATTTCTTTCCATCCTATCCTATTTTCCTCAATTACCTTTCACCTGAGTGCTTTCCAGACCAATTGAAGAAAAATTCCTATCCCGTTCTCTACTTTGAGAAACTTAATCTAAGACACTTGTAAATCCTACATCCTTGTGCTACTGCACATGTCTTACAAAACTTGATAGATGTCCATCAAATCTGAAACTTGACAGAAAACACTCAAATTTAAATCCATGGGTAACACAAAGTATATGTCACTGTCTGCATTTTACATTATATGAGTTGGGAAACTAGGAATTATGGTAAACATAATAAAATTCAATTAATTCAGATGAGGCAGACAGCTTTCTATTTCTGCTTTGAGGATGCTTTCCAGAAGCATTACCCTCAGGCAGGAAGCATGCAATCACACAGGAAGCTTAATTTTTCAATTAGCTGTTTTGTATGCAAAAATATAGCAACAGAACCACCTATGACTGAAATAAATGACTTTCAAAAATGTCATAAAATTATTCTATTTATTATTATCTTTAAGGCAATTTCCACAGAAGCCTAGTTTCTAAAATTCTATTACAAAACTATTCCATATACTGTAAATTAATGAGTTCCTCAAAATGCCTTTTAGCATGTTATTCTGTCCCCTGGATTATTGTAAACTAAAAGTTAAATTTAGGTACCTGATCTTATTTGAGATGAAATTTAGGGCAAGAATACTTTAGACATGGTGGCATGTACTTCTCTTAGGATATATATGATATCTAGTGGTTTGTCTTTTTATGGTGCCACTAATCAAGAAGTTTTCACACAGAAACTAGTTAGAGCTCAGTGGTGCTACATGGAGAGCTTAATGGGTTACACATACAGTATGGAAAATCCAGTAGACAGGAATCTTATTTGCACCTTACAAATATAAAGAGCTAAAGGCAGGATGCTTAGCTGGTGGTAACAGAGCTCAAGGATTGTGAGTTTATTAAGTCAAAGGGTATGCAAAGGATTCCAGGGGATCAGATATGAATCACACATGAAGGACAGACCCTGGGAAAGTTTATGTCCTATCCTACAGGGCCCCCTGGAAGGACTTACGTGGAGAACTTTTTAGATACCTAGTACCTGAGGAGTGCTAAGTAATAAATTACAGGAGAATGCGTCACTTGCATCAAGAGGCCTAAGGGTGAGAAGTTCCCAAATATGGGATGAGGGGTCTGAATACCTCATTAGAGAAGTATCTTAAAACCCGCTGCACCCAGAAAATACAATGCCGTATTAAGTCACTATAAAGACTTCCCATTCTAATGGTTAAACATAAGCAAAGTTCATTCTTCCTTCCATTCCTCAATCTTACCTCATATCAAGTGTGGCCAAAAAGGGTAAAGTTTGCCCATCAGAGCTTCTTTCCCCTGAAAAAGTCCGTCCTATAGCTCTCCTTATCCCCAGATTCCATGGGCAGAGCTCACTGGCTATCTTGGCTGAGAGTGGAGATCAGCTTACAGTGTGGTCTTTCAGAGACATCCTATAGATGCGAGTGAGAGACACTGTAACAAACACAAAAGATGAGTAATCTCATAGTCATAATACACATCACAGTATCCCAGCACAGGGGTGTGGATTCCAGGCCTGCCACTTCATGCCTAAGGTTAAATCACTCATCCTCCCTGATACCGAACTTCCTCAGACGTAAAAGACGGACAATATTTTCAACTGTTCACCCAAGATTTATATGAAAATCAATGGAGTGAAGAACAACAATGCTTTATAAACTAAAAAGTGAGATAAATGTAAATATAAGGATCATAGTGATGAGATAATACCAATGATGACAAGATTTGTCTTTTTCTATGTGTTTATAGACTATATAAATAGCACCACATCAATTATCATGGGATTGTTGCTTACCAGATACTCCTTTGTCTCATATGTGAATATCTTGTGTGTTTCATACCTTATACAGAAAGCCATGAGGACAAAAGCAATAGTATAATAGGAATTTCAAACTGGTGAATCACAATCCTGCTTCGTTTCTGACCCCCTGACCACCACTGTCCAGACCACTTGATCAGGTCACTCCCTATGCACTCACCTGTCTCCTCTGTCCTGTAGCTATTTGGATTTGTGACCCCAACATGAGAAATAGCATGACCTCTGAAGAATGAAAATCTGTTAGTTTAAATGCTGATGGCAATAGGTTTTTGAGAATTGTCTAGTTAACAAAACAGGTTTGTAGTCTATGATAATTAGATTCTTTTCCTTCATGATATATACACAGTGGCACAGAGGTTCATGAACACTTTTGTTTGCAAGTAATTTGATTCACAAACAAAGCATTTAGCAAAATTTTGTTTCTGTCTGTGAACTCTGAATCAGGCAATGAATCAACTGTAACTATCTTTCCTGCATGAAAACAAACATGTTTTCCATCTTTTCCTAGTAGTTGAAGGGCACTAAATAATTACAGGGGAATGTGTCACTTGCATCAAGAGACCTAAGGGTGAGAAGTGCCCATATATGGGAATTGTGGAACCAAGGTGCCACTGTATTGGGAATTAAAGTGTCAACTGTGATTGCATCTGCAAAAAATGCTAATGGTGTGGTTGTATCTGGAAAATAAGATCTTTCTCTTATGGAAATAACAGCATCTTTTTCCAAAAGTCTACTAAGACTTTATGAATAAAAACTGGAATCTATAGGGATTTATTGCTTTAGAAATGAAAGAGTAAACTTGTCCAGGAATCTAAAAGTCAATGGCTTGGCTTAAAATCAACTTTGAATTGATTTCTGTGGTTCTCATCTGACTTCCTTGAGGCTGTTTGAGAGACCACAGCTAAAATACATCCTCTCCTCTGACCATTTCCTGCCCAGTCTTTCTATACTTCAGGAAAACTCTTGCGCCTTCTTTAATGGTTTTCTGGTGTGAAGAGCAACTACAGTAAAAGGACAGTCAATTAAATGAAGGGATCATGTCACTAGCCAATCTTAAATTGGTCCTAGACTCCTAGAACTTGTTAGCACAGCCCCTGAAACCTTTAACACATTCCTATGCATACTGATTAACTCATAAAGCAAATAGGTGTTTAAGTTTATGAAGTGCTTTTTTGCATCAATTGAAATGGTCGTATTATTTTATTTTTTCTATTATCAAGAAGTATTCAATTTCATTTCTTATGTTGCAATCTCAACGAATTTGCATGATCAATTTGACCTGAAAAATGAATTATTGTTTAACAATTAAATGCCTGCTCAGCTAATATTTCATTTATAATATTAGAATGTATATTTACAAATGAAATTGTCTTATAATTTTCTTTCATTGCCTTTACCTGATATTACAGTCAAGATTACACCACTGTAATTGAATAAATTGGTAGCTCTTCTACTTTTCTGGGGAAAAATTCTATTTTCCTCCAAAATTTAGTAGAGACTTCTATTGAAACAGACTAGAGAATGCAAAGTTTTGGCACCATGAAGGTATTTTGTGACCATTTTGGTGTCTCTACTGCTCCACTCAATTTTTCTAATTATTTTTCTAAATTATACTTTATATTTTTCTAAATATTTTATGACTATCATATGTTAGCAAGTATATACTAAGAGTTGTACACAACATTGTTATTTGAAATCTAAATGTTGCCTGTGAGCACATAAGGATCTTGGGGTAAACCTAGATATCAATCATAACATATTATAACTCTATTAAACCTGTTGCCTTGATTACTTTTTTCGTTGTCGAGGCAAAACACCCGATGCCCAAAATTAAGGAAGGAAAGATTTATTTAGCTTACAGTTTGAGGAGGCTTCAGTTTATAATTAGCTGGGTCCAAGGCAGAGCAGCACAAGGCAGAGGGCAACAGTTCATGGTGGCGGAAAACAGTAAATGTAACAAGAGCAAAAAGGGAGGAGCAGTGGAAAGAGCAAGCTTCTTTCCCTTCCTTATGTTGTATGCAAGTTACCTGTCCCAGACCCAGTGTAGCATTCACACATAATCCCAGCATGGACCATAGATCAATCGAAAACTCTAGAAGCCCCTCCCCCCGTCTGCATGAGGGACATCCACACACAATCCATAACCCCTGTGTATATTTGCTTTCTCATAGTGCATTTCTGTTTTCACTTTGGCTTTCTATTTTTTCTTAATCAGTTTTGTCAAGCACTTACAGTTTTTGCTTTTAGGTTTTTTTAACTTTATTAAATCCTCTTTTAATGTTATAGCATTAGGGCCTCCTTTCTTGCTTCTTTTGTTGGTTTCTTTGGATTTTTCATATTGAATCTTCAGCTTCTTGAATATACAGCTTATTTGTTTCCACCTTTTTAAACTCTTTGCATCATGGTAAATATATCTTACATTAATATCAAGGTACTATTTCAGCTGTGTCTTAAAATAATGACATAGAGCAGTACTGTTGCTTAAATATTAAAAGTTTATAATTCCCTTGACTATCTCCTTTAAACTGAAGAATTATAATTAGTATAGAACCTGACATTTAGGATATTATTATAAAGTACATTACCTTTTTAAATTTCTGACATTAATGGATTATGATCAAAGAGCATTGTCCATGTGCTATTGATTCCTTAGAACTTACTGAGGCTTCTTTTACAGGTTAGTAAGTTTTCCACAGGGGAGAATATTTTGTAAATGTGCATGAGAATCTGCGTTTGGGGATTGAGCTGTGTTTGTACGCCATGTGTGTGTTTGCATTTCTATATTTTTAGGTGGTGTGATCCAACCAGTATTCCCAGCAAAAAGGACTGTACAGATATGCCTAAGGATTTTGACATAGGATTATTATCCTTTATTATCCAAAGGGTCTGGTGCAATCACAAGGGTCACAATGGATAAAAAGCACAGTACTGGCTTTAAAAATGGGGAAGAGGCTGTTATGGTTGATACATTGTGTCAACTTGGGGAGTCTGGAGGTTTGGCTGAATAACTCAGCAGTTGTAGATCTTGGGGTGAAAAAGGACATGCCCTTACCCTTCTGGGATGTTGTTTATTGTGTTAATTTGGGAAGCTTTAAAGGTTAACTGTGTGATTCAGCAGGAAGCCGGGGTGCTTACTTTGTAAACATCCTGAGCCTGTGGAAGAGGAGGGCATGGAGGTTATGTGAGAGGTACACGCCCCCTGGGTGGGGGTAGGCTGTTTACAATGTAGGGTAGAAAAAGAGGCTGCTAGCAGCCATTCCTGCCTTTGGCTGGTTGATTTTGCTGTGCTCTGCTGCCCTGAACAGTTTGCCCTCTGCCATG
>PVLD010025075.1:0-24327 GCA_004027595.1 Dinomys branickii | reverse complement strand
TTCTAAAATAAAAAAAAAAAAAACTGAAAGCTTGCAAAACCACTTGAATGAAAGTCGAAGATAGAATTTCAAATCTTAAAGACAACATGACAGCTAGTGATCATGAAAGGAAGGATATCTTAAAAATCATCAAAGATCCAGGAAAAATGAATCCAACAGCTGATGAGGCAAAGAGAAATAATGTTTGAGTAATAGGAGTCAATGAAACAGCAGGAGGCAACACAAATGACATAAAAAGAATGTTTGCAGAAATAATAGCAGGAAATTCCCCAAGCATGGAAAAAGATTCTGATTTGCAGGTAAACGAGGGATATAGGATTCCAACTAGCCATAAGCAAAATAAAACCACACCCAGACATATAATAATCAAGATCTCAGATATTCAGCAAAAGAACACAATATTAAAAGGTGCTAGAGAAAAGAAACAGATCACCTATAAAGGAAAGGCCATCAGAATCACAGCAGAGTTCTCAGCACAAACCATGCAATCTAGAAGACCTTGGAGTGAGATATTACAGTTTCTGAGACCAAACAGCTTCCAACCCAGAGTGATGTATCCTGCAAACCTGTTCTTCACACTCAATGGAGAAATAAAATATTTCTATGACTAAGAGCAACTGAAGATCTTCATGAGTACCAAACCAACCTTAAAAATTAATAAAAGATATTCTAGATGGAGAATAAAAGAGACCACAACCTCAAGAACAACAATAGAAAGGAATCCTCAAGCAGAGATAGCAATTAAACAGATGGCAAAAGTAGGAAACCAAGAGCAAGTAAATAGCATGACAAGGATAAGTCAACATATATCAGTTATAACCAATGATGTAAATGGCCTCAATTCACCAGTCAAAAGAAACAGACTGGCACAGTGGATTAAGAAACAAAATCCAGTGATATGCTGTATAAAGGAAACACACTTTACTCAACAGAAATCTGTAGATTGAAAGTCAAAGGATAGGAAACAATTCTCCATGCAGCAGGTTCCCAGAAAAAAGCAGGGGTAGCTATTATGTTTGCACACAATGTGAACTTCAAACCAAAAAAAAAATCAGAACAGAAAAAGAAGATCACTACATACTAGTTAGGGAAAAACTGCAAGAGGAAGAGATAACAATCCAGAACATGTATGCACCAAATATTGGAGCACCATACTATATAAGTCGAATCATAACACAAATGAAAAACCAAATAATCAAAAACACTATTGCAATAGGGGACACAAACACCCCTTTGACACAAAGAGACAGGTCAACCGGACAGAAACTCAGCAAAGAAATAACAGACCTGAACCAAAAGTGTGAACAAATGGACTTAGTAGATGTATACAGAGTGTTCCACCCCAAAACATCAGAATACACATTTTTCTCAGCTGCACATGGGACTTTCTCTAAAATTGACCACATTCTAGCCCATAGAGCATACCTACCTAAATGTGAAAAAATTGAAATTATCCCATGCATATTATCTGACCACAGTGCAAGGAAATAGGAAATTAATGAGAAAAGGAATTCCCAAAACTCCATAAACATTTGGAAATTAGACAACCTCTTGAACCACTAATGGGTCACAGAAAAAATTAAAGAAGAAATTTAAAAATACCTACAAACAAATGAAAATGCAAATACAACCTACCAGAATCTGTGGAATGCAATGAAAGCAGTTCTCAGAGGGAAATTGTCTTCAAGAACTGAAAGTCTATCCTTGGGTTCATTCATGTGATTTTTTCACTTTTCAGGGAATTTTTTGATTTCCTGGATATCTGTTTGAATCAATTTCAAGCATCCTAGTTTTTTCCTGTGTTTTTCACTTAATGTTTCCATCATTTGCCTGTGCACGTGTATTTTTTTATGCATGTCTTCTTTAGATGTGCTGAGCAGTTCTTTCATTATTATTGTCATTTCTTTTTTTATCTGGGAGATTATTTCTGATCTGATTTCTTCTATGGCCTGATAGAGTTGTTTCTTTTCTTCAGTTGCTATCATTTCAGAGATTTCAGGTTTGTGACTTCCAAGTTCTCTTATGTCGATATCTCCTGGACTTGTTCTGGGTGGGAGTGAGTTCTGAGACTGCATTTTGCTCCTCTGTCTTGTCATTTTGGATGTCAGCCGCAAAGCACTGAGCCTCACACTTCCTGGGAAGCTCAACAGAGGTCTCTAGGGACCTTAGTTTTCCTGGGTGTCAGACTTACACCCAGGTGGTAGTGGGCAGTGGGCCACCAGGTCCAGGATCCCCAGGCAATTGTTGGAGTGCACAGCTCAGACCACAACTGTGATGGTGGCAGAATGATAGCCATTGGTTCCAGGGTCTTCAGGCTATTGATGGAAAGCACAAGGGCATCACCCATGAACCAAGATGTCTGTGGAGGTTGGTCCACCACTCCAGGATCTACAGTGCATGTAGTAACTTGTTCATGGGCCTCACCTTCAAGCCAATATCCAACATTTTCATCGAATAAATTTATGGAGAGTAAAATTTATTTGTTTTGTTTGTTTTCAGTTTTTCAAGGAAAATCTATTGGCCATTTTTTTCAGTTGATAAAATTGGGCGTTTACTTATGCTGGAAAATATGCAATACTGAAGACAAAGTAGGATGCTAAAATGATAGAAATTTCTGAATAGAGAGTGTAAGAAGGCCAAATTGAAGGATGTCAGGATACAATTCTAGAAGTATGGTGGCTATCAGAATAAAATTCTAGAAGAAGTAGTGCAGATTCGAAACATCCAGTTTTTCAAGCTACTCATTTATGTGTGTGGCATGACATTATTCTAGATACTGTGGGGAATAGATGAAGGAAAGCCAGACCCAATCTTCAAACCATCTTAACTAGGGGAAAAATGACACATACCAAGTTTACAAACACTTTCACAGTTATGTTGAAAAAACATGCACTCTTATGAAACACAAAAATATAATTACTCTCAGTTTACAGTGTAGGAAAATGGATATCTAGAAAAGTTAAGTGAATGAACTACTAATGAACAACAAGTCAAGTATTCTGCATCACTTTCATAGTATGACTCCAGAGAGAATAAAGACTCCAAGAAATTTCTCTGCTCTATGAATACTAATATGTTTAACAGGAGGTGAATAGAGCTATTTTCCTTACTTGACTCTTTAATCCCTTCAATGCAATGATTTTCTTAGTGACTCACTTCAAAGCCTATTTTTTGTCTGGTATTTCTTGATATCATACTCTGGGCCAAAGTGGAATTTTCCTGAGCACCTCAGCTCACAGCATCAGAGAAAGAAGACCTAAAAATCTGCTTCACACCAACCATGGGACAGAGTTCATCTGCTGCTATCTCCCTAGTCTCTCTTCCAGATTGTATCTCCTCAACAAAGTTGTACTTTCTAGTGTTTTCCTCACACTCACACACTTACATGTCCATGTTCTGCTTTCATATATAATGTGGAATTTCTACCTCCCTGGCGAATTAAAAACATACAGACTCTTGATAATTAAATTGTTTTCATTTCATGTGCATGAGCCATTTCCTAATGCCTGTCTTCCAAATGAGGAAAATTACCTTTCCCTACTTTCTTTCCATTCAGTTTGACAGGACAAAGCAGATTGGCTGAACTCTTTTTTTATGGGGACATGTAAAAAAACACCTGAAAGTCATCAAGTGAAGTTTATTCATATGCCTAACTTACTGCCTTCTCAGGTAGTCTTCTGTTCATTTCTTCCGAAAGAAAGTGTCTACAGTTGTTCATATATATCAGTGTCTTAATTACTTTCTCATTTCTGAGACAATACCTGACAACCACAACTCTAAGGAGGAGAGGTTTATTTTGGCTTACAATTTGGAGAGGTTCATTTCATAGTTGGATGGCTCCAAGGCAGGGAAGCATGGAAGAAGGACATAGTGGAGGAGAAACAGCTCATGGCATGGCTGCTGGAAGCAGAAAAAGTTATCAAGGGAGGAAGGGATAAGGTATAACCTTCCAGATCACACCTCTAGTGACCTACCTTCTTAGATCAGGCTTCAATTCCCAGCATGATATTTAGCTATAACCTAATCAGTGGACTAATCCCCTGATGAATATAACACATCACTGATCTAATCGCCTTACCAAAGCCCCACTTACGAGCACATGAGGCTTTGGGTGGAGGGACATTTAGTTATGAACCATAATGATCAGTTTACTTTCACATTGAAAAGAATGATGTGGATGTAGATATAGATGGATACTAATGTGTCTTTTATATTATATGTAAATATGAAGTACAAAGAATTTTAAAGATCATCTTTAAGCAACTTCTAATTACCATTAAGCCACACTACATGGTACCATTTTGAAACTGATACTGGAAAGATGTTATTGAAATTGCATACTTCATCATCTCCTCATATTCCTGAAGTGAGCTCTTAGAACATACTATGTTATTATTTCTTGAGCCAATGCTGAAATTTGGGCTTTTCTTAAAATTCAAGGTCTATTTTTGAGCATTCTAATACAGTTTTTCTTTGTCCTTATATTACAATTTATATTAATACAGTTTTATATACCACAAATCTCACAGTGTCTCCTGGGGCTACACAACTGGAAGAAGTAATTTGGAATTGAGTGAGCAGAGGAATTGAAGTTATGTAGGTTATGAGACAGAATATATTTGGGATGGAGGTAGGAGAGAGCAAAAGAATTCACAGAAACAAGAAAAAATAAAGTGGGAGAGGTAAAGAGAAGGAAAATTAGGGTGATAAGCTCAACTTGTTTTGTCTGAGAATTTCTTAAATTTAGTACTGAGTATGCCATGTGCCAAGACACCTCTCGGTCCTGGGCAAAACAAGACATTTGGTCACCAAAAGGAATATCCAAATGGTAAAAAAGAGAAATAACTAAGAGTTAGAGCCAGGCTAGAAACGTGCCTGATAATAGCTGACACTGAACAATGAAAACATTGTCAAATAGTCAACATTTTATATTTGTTCATATGAGGCCATCTACAATCATCTTTGACATGTACACCAGCTGGCTAGTAGTTACTAAGGATGCATTTTATAAATATTCCAAATTTCATCCCAACTAGAAAGAAAATCACATAATTTAGTAAGTTATATGGCATTTTAAGATTTTTTTCTGTAAAATATTGTGCATTGCTTTGGATTAAAATTTAATTTTTATCTTGGCATTCACAGTTCTTCTGAATCTGACATTAATTTTCTATTCTTGCTTTATTCTTACTGGTATCCCAGATAATTAACCCATGTCAACCTCATAATTTCACTTTCCTTTCTCACATGATCATTTCACTCCAGAAGTTTGATCAGCCTGTCCTATTTATCTTTATCTGTACAAATCCCCAAAGCTTGACTAGCCTTTCTCTAGAGCATTATTCCAACTGTATCCATTCTGTATCAATCTCTTCTGCCCCTCTCCCATTGAATATCATCTTTACAGCCTGCTCTGTTCATCTGGTTCTTAATCATTTTCTATTTAGTATTACCAATTAATCGTTTCATTAATATATCTCTGGCTCTACTTTCTAATATCATTCTATCCTCAATCTTCACTTTAATGTATAGCCTACAAGGTATAACTTTTCTCTCAATTTATATACCTAATCCTAATCTTTCCTCATACCATGCCCTTGTCATTCTATTTCTAAACTTGCCCTATCGTTTTTCCTCTTCCCTAAGACTGTCCAAATCTTACGTTCTTTCAATATTATGATTAAACCTTACCTCCTCCAGAACACTTCACCTGGCTTCTTTATTCTGTTTATCTATTATTTTTAGGAGCCTATATTGAACATTATACTATAATGTCTGGTTGTATTCAATTCAGCAAATGTTTGTAAGGTATCTTCATATGACAGTTTCTCTACTAGCCCTAAGGTACGTGAAAGATGGCCATAATTGTAAGTTCTTAAGTGACTTTATAAACTCATCTTTCCAAAACTTCAACTTTTGAAAGAAGAGGCTAAGCCTTACATAATGATCTGCCTCTTTCTATGCCACAAAGTAGTCATGACTTGACATCCACCTCTGCAATTTTGGAATCCTCTCAGGAAGTGTTGAGTAGATAAAGGCTGCTAATAGGTACTTAAGATCACACCTCAGAGAATGGTATTTTAGCCATTCTAACATGTGGACATGTCTTTTAGCTTTCCAAGAGGGCCTGAAATTTGAACCTTTATCAGAAGGTTTTAAGCACTCATGTAAACTGTCTTCAAAATCCCTGTGTCCACTTCCTAAAGATTACATAGATGTATCATCATTTTTCTCCATCTGTAACACTGCCAATCCATCCCTTGTCATTTCTCCCTTAGAAGGTGGCAGTAGCTTCCTTCTTCACTGGCCTTCTTGCCTCCAGTATCACTCCTGAAAACCTGTCATTCAATCATCAGACAGTTTCTCTGTCTGAACCCAAAGCACTTCATAGTACTCCACTGCCTACAGAATGAAATTCCGATGCCACAGTGTTATATTCAATGCTTTCATAATTTTGTATAGTCTCCTTTTTCTAACATGCCTAACTCAGGTGCTGAAAGCTGCTGTATAATAAATTCAGGACTGGACTCACTTTCTTCTACCTGAAATTTCCCCTTTTTCATCCCCATCTGTCAGAATCTGGCCTCCACCTGGAATCAGAATATTAAGTGACTTGGTTTTTTGTGTATTTTTCTGGTCTGGAAAAAAAATCTGCTTTGCTGAATACAAAAATCTATTCTAGTTTTATAGGGTTAAATGATTAATATTTTTAAAAGCAGGTTAATATACACGAACAACCTTCCTGTTCTATGAAAACAAATAAGCTTTCATCTGTAAGCTTCACATTACTATTTTTTCTTACCAGGAAGAAGCTGGATTTTTCTTTAGATTATAAACACCATGAGATTATGGATTGGACTGCCTTTCTGGGTGACTAAGAAAATCCCTTTGCAACTCTTTGAATAAGACAGGATTGTGCCTCAGAGATATGGTGGAGGTGGTAGAGAGGGAGAAGAACACAGAATTTTTCATTTGACTTGAACCTGGACTTTGTATAATATCAGATTAGGAAACTCATTGTTATCTTAAAACCTTCATAAATGCCACGTTGCTGGGGGCGAAGGAGGACTGTCTTCACCCTGTGCCTGACTCTGGAACATATGGGCTAGTGCACAGTCCTTTCCCTCCCTCTCTTCTTTATGCAACCTTGTAAATTAGCTAGCAGGCGCCTAAAAGTTTGCTCCTACTGCCAAATTCCTCTGGCTTTAGTACTCACACCTAGGCCTCTGATTGGCTAGCTAGGGCTAACTCTCTGAGTGCTCCACGTGCAGCCTCTGCAATTCTTGGAGAGATAACTTCGGAAAACTATCAAAAGATACAGAAAGTGGAGCTCTAGAAGCAGTCAGAGGATTCGGAGACAGAATGGTGGACCCTTAAGGACCAGGATCGGTCTGCCTTCTCTGCACCAAGTGTGAGGCAGTGGCAAAAGCGGGGGGAGGGTCAGCCTCGGGTGGTACATTTTTGGGGTGGATTATTGGCCAAAAGGAAATTTATGTTATAGTAATTTACTCCATTCAGATATGTTGGAGGGCACTAAATTGAAAGACCTAGCTACCACACTGGTTAGAGAGTGCTGCAAGCTTTGATAAGGAAGGGAGAATGGGGTGGGGCTTGCTTGTTGGATGGACTTCTGTGGCCTTCCAGCTCTCTGGAACAGCCCTCTGGAGGAACTTACTTCAAAACTATTGTGCTGTAAAGGTGTCAAGCTAGCTTTTCTTATCCAACTGTCTACATTCTTAGGTCTAGAATTCAGAAATTTTACCCTCAGACACATCTAAAAACTGATTTCAGCTTGCAAATGTATGAAGTATCTGAGACCAGCCACCACATTTTTGTTGGTAGAATGGGGATCTGGCATTGTGGAGGATGGGGTTTTAGAGTTCTTGGAATAATTATCGACTTCCACATAGAAGTTTGTTCTTGTTTGTCAGGAGTGGAACTCAGTGTGGAGATCCAGCAAAATGGAGAGATAGTGGATATTGTCTGCAGGGCAGAGATATGGGAGTAGAAGTAAAACAAACAAACAAACAAAGATCTTCTGCTTCTAAGTCTACAATACTCAGAAAACATTCTACATTCCTAAACATATAAAAACAATAAACCTTACTTCATCCTTTATTAATTAGCTGTTATCTCTCATGACTAGTCATGTATTTTATTTATAACTTCCAGCACAAAGCAGAGCAACCCCAAATTGGCCATTGCTTTCATGAGAAAAGGTGAAAGGGTCTCACTCTTTTCATCCTACTCAAGGACATCAAGGATGATTCCAGGGACAGAAACCAAAGTTAGCTAGCCTTTTAGGAACTGATAACTCATCTCTGATTAGAAATCCATTTAGTCAGCCAGTTAATTAGGGCACTGAGGAGCAGTGCTGAGACAGATTAGATGCCTCTTAAAAATCTTCAGGCTGAGGACAGCTTTGAGGATAAAGTATGCTTGTGGAATGTCACACAAACATCTTGCCTCCTCACTACCTCTTCCTCCCTCAGCTGGGTACCATTTAGAGTTTCACTGATTTCAAAGCTGAAATATCTTTTTTATGTATTATTATTTTCCTTTTTCCTAAACTACCTTCAATCAACTGTATTCTTCCTAGAATAAAGTAAATTATTTTTTCTTCTTTCATATTTTTTAAAAATAAGGTAAATTGTATTAATACCCCAGGTAAGTTATGAAATCAGTGTTTGCCCATACAAACAACACTGCCCTGAGCTGTTGTTGAGAAGGGTGTTGCTTTTCCATTGCAGGTAATTCTGTACCTGATGAAACCAAGGCTAACGTACTCTCAAAGCATTTTCACTATGGCTGTGATCTGGGGGTCTTGCAGTGTTTCTTGCTATTCTACACCCAATTTATCAAAACCTATTCTATCTCACCAGCGTGAAAGTATTCAGTTACTTAATAGATAATTTTATCTTTCTTTTTCCAGAGCCCCTTGGAAAGTTGACATTTGAAAAGTGCTTAACTGCATTTTTTCTTCTCTTCCAGCTTATCTTAAAAGAGGGCATTGAGTATCTACCGAACCATAACCTGCATTAATAGACTCCAGATGACAGGGCACCAGGTTAGAAACACTGGTGACTGGGACTCTAGTTGCCCTCAGTTTGACATTTGCCTGGACCAGGACCCACAAGAAAGAATATGCTAGTTTCATCTCTTAATTTTTATTGAAAAAAGGCCAAGAGATTGATGACAGTGAGATTTAGTTAAGGACACACTGTAAGGGAGAACTGGAAACTAAGCTTTCATTCATACCATTCGTTTCTTTGTCATAACCTCATTGTCTTCTGTTCCAGGAATGGAGTTGTTAGGAGTCACTGACTCCCTGCTTTTGCTGAACCCAGCATGCTAGTTGGGAGTTATGTAGACCTTGGGACTTTTGGCTTGCTGCATATCCTACCTCTGCTGATGATTGTTATAACATATATTCACCTGGGGAAGAGGTTGTGGACACAAACCTCTGCTGATCTCTTAATATGTCTGCTTGTCAGATCATGGCCTTTGATCAGAAGCAGAAGATCATACAAATGCTTATTCTTACTGTAATGATCTCTGCAAGATGTTGGTTTCACCTCAACTGCCATAGGGTTCTTCTTTTCAGTGCAAGCATAGAAACTGACATTGATTTTCTACACCTTCCATTGATTTGCCATGAGCAGCACTTACTGCAATCATTTCATCTACTGCTGGCTCAACAGGAGCTTCTGTGCCAAACTCAGGTCTATAACATCTTGGTTTACTAATTTCTTGTTTTGCAGGAGCTTCCAGGTTGAGCACCAAGTGCAAGTTCAGGAGAGTCATGAGGTATCTGAGAATCCCAGTGTGGCTAGAGGGGAGGCAAATTTTCAACTCTGTCCATGGGGATTGGGAAGATCCAGATGTCTTCCTGGATCAAAACAGGGAATCTTCAAACCAGGGTGCATATTTTTGTATCTGGGTGCAGGCTGTCAATAGCTAAGATGGGCACCTATAACAGAAGACCACTTGATCCCTTGGAATTTTGTTTCAAAGAGTACCTGGGTATATGTTTTCAGTGGCTTCTAAACTGAGAGTAACCCTCAGGGCTTTGTCATCACCATTTTATTCTCCTTCCAAGGAAGGAGACTCATTACTTGCTGGCTAGAAATCATATGTAGAAGAAATATAAGGAAAATCAATTGGTAAGTAAATATAGGAAAAGGTAGTGTGGTGGATTAACTGATCATCAACCTGTAACATGAAGCTGAACTGCTTAACTGAATCAGCATGGCTCTGGGTGCAGAAGGCCCTCCTGAGGATTGTTGCCAGCAGCATGAAAACAGAACAGAGGCAGAATTAGATTCAGGCTCCTCAACTAATATTCCAAAACTTTTAAATAATATATGGTACTGATGCCATTTCTTTAAAGTTGGCTTAGGAAACATAGATGCCCCACAGAGAAATAGTACACAGGAAATTAATGTCAACCCAATGGAGATACCGGATCACAAAAATACAGACAGTAAATGCATTAGCAAAACCATGGAATTTATGTGCTACATAGACATTATAGATCATTAAGTTAATCCAGTGCTTAACTTGCTTAATGTTACAGTGAAGTGACCTGAAATGCAAATAAACTATGGGCTTATTTTCCAGAGAAAAGATAGCCAGATACAGTAATAGCAGAACTGAGTCTCCAACCTCACGGTCACTGTGAACAGTGACTATTCTGACTTCTTGATGCATGATATTAATGATAACTATAGTTATATCCACATAGAAATATTTTTATGAAAAAATATTAGTGACAGATCCAGACAAAAGTGAATGTATTAGTGAAGGAAACAAGAAGTTTCACTTTATTACTCCCACTTTTCAAATGAAGATATGTTAACGCCTCCTGTTTGAAAGTTAACTCTCCTACATATTACTTCAATTGCATTAATTCATCTGGAAACTGCATCTAATTCTAAATTTTCGATATTTTCTTTTTTCCCTCTCCACAGGCTTTTCGCCTAAAAATTAAGTACACTTTGTACTCTAACATTTTATTAATAAATATATAAAACAGTAACAAATTCAAAGTAATATTGAAACCACTCTATGATATTTTCTTTTCCCTTCAAGCATGTGGTCTACAAAGTAGTAATGTATAGTCCCTATCTTTACCTTATTACTTTCTTAACCCATTGTAATAGGGTTTCTCCCTCAATTTTTGCCATAATAAAAATGATCATTGACCTTCTAATTGCTTAATCAAGCATTTTTCTCATTTTTGGATCTAATATAATCTTTCTCAGATTAAACTTTTAATCACTTTTTCAGGTTGTAATTTTTCTAGGCTCCTGTAAGTGACTGTGTTTATGTTTCATGATGAAGTTTTTCTCAGTCTCTTTTAATTTGATACTTTCTCACTCTGTGATTCATCCATAGGACTATCCATACTGCATGTCCTACTTATTGGCTTGTGAGTTAATATTTTCAAAATCAATATACCTAGGATATCAGAGCAATATATCCAGTTGCTTCCTGGATATATCCACTAAGTTGTCTACATTTACTTCCAAGTAAATGTGTACATTAAATTCACTGGATTCTTATGTGACAAATTGCATTATCTTTTATCTAGCTTTTTAAGACAGAAAACTGGGGGCCATAATGAATTCCTCCCACTATCATTCTCTTCAGAACACATACATTTCAATTCTATGAAAAAATAAATAAAATTCATGACAAAATAATAAGAAAATAACAACAGTTAATAAACTGCATAGCATTATCTTCAAAGTAGTTACTCAGAGACAAAACAATGGTCTTACAAAAAAGAAAGAGGTAATTGCTACATCTTGGAAACTGCATATATGTCTATCAACGCATGAATGGATATGGAAAATGTGGTATTTATACACAGTGGGCTACTCTGCCATAAAGAAAGATAAACTTTTAGGTAAATGGTTGTAACTTGGGAGCACAGTGTCAAGTGAAGTAAGACACACAAGTTTAACAACTGCATGGTTTTCATATATGAGAAGCTATACATACTAATACATAGCAAAATAGATAAATAAGAAGTAAGGAGAAGTTCACATCATCCTTCAAATCACTTATTTCACTGTTTCAAAAAAGATTTAATACATAGGTTAATCTGTTTTATTTACTACTAGTTTCTTTTAGTTCATTCTTTTCTACTTTCTTAAATTTTATCTCTCCTATCTCTACCACTCCAACTTTGGTCTGGGGTATGTGATATGGTAGGTACTGGCTATTTACCTCTAAGTTATCCAAAAGTATATAAAATCTTAAGTTCTTTTGCTTAGTCATAGTACTCATATTCCAACTGCTAAATGACTAAAGAATTTATTGTAGTAGACAATACATATATAGCCTATTTCCATCATTGCAGCAAGTGATGGAAGGGAAAAATATATGATAGTTATGGTACAGTTTTCTCTAAGTTCACTAAATAGAAAGGTTTGTGCTAATGTCATTTGGAGAATTTGTATTCCCCTATCTTGCTCTCTGATGAACTACTTTAAAGGTAACAACACTCAGTGTATTAATTATTGTTATTCTACTAGTATTCTGTTATGAAACTTTGTTTTATTTTTTTCCATTAAAAAAGTCACACAGAGCAATATCAGCAAGATGTCAAATGTGTCCTACAGAAAAGTCAGGGAAGGAAAACACATGTGCTATCAGTGTAAGTGATACATGTGTATGGAATATGCTAATTTCATGTGTAAATACTGTCTTAGGTGTGATCATTGAAGTAAAGAGTATTTTTAGAGTGCTGTTGGTATTTTCATTGTAGTTTGTGTAGGAATTTCTGTTGTTCTTTTTATAGATTTTGTACACCAAAACCCAGTCAATGTTGAAAATTTTGATGCTTCTTAATAAACACTCAATAAATAATATAAATACAAAAAAAAAGAAGTAGAGGAGCCTTGGGGTAGAGATATAGCTACCTAGAAATGTGAATAGCAGAAGCATGGCATTCATTTTAGGTTTCTCTGATGCACAACAGGGAAGGGAAAGTCTTCTGGGTATGAATAGCTTTAAAAGGATACATCAACGTCCATTCATCCTGCTCACCAACATGCCGGAGCCTGAACTGCAGACTTACTCCCTTGATCTGGAAAGAAGAATCAAGAAAACAGGTGACACATAGATGATCTCACCACTACCGAATGTCACATCTCTTTATGCCAGCTGTTTTCTGGCCAGTAGACAATACAAACAACCATCAGACATTGCTGGCTGGCCTCTAATACAATTTCAGAGACATGATAGAGAATATAAACTCTTCTGCACAGTGTGGGTATTCTCAGATTATATGTGGTTGCATTTTAATTGATTAAAGTGAGACTTTAAATTTATCTTTTGTAGTTGCTCAGTCCTTTCAAGTCATTTTAATAAATGGTAACTTAATTTCTTCATGATGTCTCGGATAGCTTAGCCAATGTTGTTAGCATAATGATTTCTCTTTACCATGGTTTCCTTCAAATTTCAAGATGAAGTAGAACTGTTGAAGAATATTTCTTTAAAAAATAAAACCAGAAAAACTCAATTTTTTATATTTTTAAATCAGAAAGATAGGAAAGAAACATATAAATAAAATTATTTTAAGATTCAAAATCTATTTGTTGAATGAATAAATAAATGGATAATTATTCTAAGACATATTTAGGAAATGTTAGAGCTGACGTGGTCCTCGCAGTTATGATGTTTAGGAAATTACCAAGAAACGAGGCTGTGATTCAAAAATGAGAAACAACATCTCCCTCTTTTTTAATTCATTTGTTAAAAGTATTTCAGTGGCACTTCCTGAGACAAAATTTTGCCACATATTTCAATCTTCAGATCTTTTTGCCAGAACCCTGGAAAAATCAGAATATTTTCATTGATATTCTTACAGTCTCTATGGGACAATTTTAATGTTTCCCTGCCATAGGATTCAAACTCAAGTATTTTCAAATATTCATTGGATGACAGCATGGAATAAAGTGTTAGTTGCAGTACACTCATCATCCTGATTTTCCAGACTGAAAATACTGAGGCCCAATGACATATTATTAGTAGCTTGCAGAGAGGATTTATGTCTCCTGTCTCATGGGTGTCATTGCAATTTCCTTGATATCAACAGTGTCCACATACATTAGTGATCATTCCTCCCCTACATCCTGAAACCACCACACTTTTTGAAGCTTTTTTTCACAGTGAATTCCCTAACATTTGGCATCAATTATTTTTATGGAGACATAATTCATTGAGATATAATTCACTATTTCAAAATATAATTTGATGGTCCATAATATACTCATTAAGTTTTGCATCTTCACTACTATCAAGGCTTAAAACATTTTCATCACTGCAGACAAAAACCTGATATCCTTCTGTAAGTCAGTGAATATTTCCCACTCCCTGCAACCCCTGACAACCATACATCTACTTTCTGTCTCCATGGATACAGTATGTGTAATTTTTTGTCTAACCTTTTTAACCTATCAAAATATTTTCCAGGTTCATCCTTATTGAAACGTGATGAGTATTTCATTTGTTTTATGGCTGAATACTATTTCATGGGATGGCTATAACATATTTGTTTAGCCACTCATTATCTTATGGAAATTTGGGTTGTTTCTAGCTTTGGAGCTTTTACGAAAAATGCTGCAATGAGCATTCATGTACAAGTTTTTATATGAACATATTTTTATTTCTGTTGATACTGCTAGTAACTATATAGTTAATTTTGGGAGGCATATCAAAAATGTTTTGCACAAGAACTAACTCATCTTACTTTCCTGCCAGTGATGTATGGCAGTTCTAATTTCTCCAACTCCTCGCTACCTACCTGCAATTTCTGTTTAATTTGCATACATCCGAGTGGGTGTGAAGTGGTATCTTGTAATGGTTTTGATATGAATTTATCTAATGAATAATGATGTGGAGGGTTTTTCTGTCAGTATTAGACATTCATTTATCTCTGCTAGAAAAATGTCTTACCAAATTGTTTTGCCTATTTTTAACATTAGGTACCCTTTTTATCTGATGTAATTTGATTTTTAACTGATGTTTATATATCCTGGATGGTAGACCTAATGAAATGTATTATTTGCAAATATTCTCTCCCATTTTGAGAGTTATAATTGCACTTTTTGTTTAAATAAAATGTTCATTTTTTATTTAAATAAAATTTACCATTGTAATCAGTTTAAGTTAAGCTTTAAACATTCAATATATTTATATTTTTGGGCAAGAGTCACAATGCTACAGTCCAAGAAATAATTTATTACCAAAAATAGCACACTACACTCATAAAGCAGGTATAGTCATTCTTCTATTCTTTTATACCTGGCAGCCATCCCCTGTCTCAGGGGATTTATTTAGTCTGGATATGTCATGGAAATGGAATCGTATAGTACTGCAGATGGCATTTGATGTCTGGCTTCGTTAAATTAGCACAATTATTTTAAAGTTGATCCTAACCCTACCCTTAACCTTAACCCTTAGCACTATTCTTTTCACAGCTCTATAAATTCTATTTTAGGTATATGTCACATTTTAAACAAAATCATCATTTGGTGAATACTGTTGTTTTCTCATTTTGTTTATTGTGTTGCTATGAACATTAGTATACAAAATTTTGTTTGAAACCTTGTTTTTAGCTCTTCTGTGTGCATATCAAGGAGTAGAATTACTGGGACAGACAGTAATTCTATATTTAATTTGAGGAACCACCCATTTGAGTTAGTACAAAGTAAAACAGACTGCATGGCTTGAACTACAGAAATTTACTATGGTTTCTCTGTTCTGCAGTACAGACTGAAGTGTTGGCAGGAATAGTTCCTTCTAATGGATATGAGAGAGTATCTTAACATCCTTCTCTCCCAGCTTCTGGTTGTTTTCAGGAAATCTTTGGCATTCCTTGGATTGTCACATCATGGCCTCAATCTTTGCCTTCGTCTGTGTACTTCTCATTCCTTGTATCTGTCTCTTCACATGACATTCTTTGATAAAGAAGCCAAGCATACTGGATTAGAATTCCCCCTACTCCACCATATTATTATCCTAATTTAACCAATTATATCTTCATTGAACCTCTTTCTAAATGATTCACAATATGAAGTGGTGCCAATTAGCATATTGATGTGTAGTCACTGAGTGGCATAATTCAATCTACAATAACATCAAATTGTTTTCTCCAGTATAAACTTTCTTTTATATTCATATGAGTGTGTGAAAATTACATTTCCCCACATTCTCATAAGCACTTGATCTTGTTTTGTTTTTTATCATAGCAATTCTATTGGTGTGAAGTGGTATCTAATTGTAAGTCTTATTTGCGTTGACATAATGGTAAATTATATAAAGCAGTTTTTCATGATTTTTGACTACTGTAACTTTGTAGTAAGTTTTTAAATCAGGGTGACAATATTGTGTATCTTTTTAAGATTATCTTGTCTCCTTGGTCTTTTAGACTTTAATATAAGTTTCATTCTAGGTTTTCTTCTTTATGAAATCACAGTAGTTGCAAATTTAATAGAGATTGTATTGGAGAGTCGTTTGTCTTAGTCCATGGTTGTCATACAATAGACCAAATAATAATAAAAATAAAAAAGTTGGAGAATTCATATATACTGATTTCAACTCTTACTACAAAACTGTAACCATTGAAATGTATATATAAACATATATCTATGCAAAGAACTTTTAAAATTCGAAAGAACAGAAAAGAAGAGTAAATAAACTTGATTAGGTATAGATGAAAGATTTGAATAGAAAATTTTTGCAAAGAAGACATACAAATAACTAAAAAGCACTTGAAATGATTTTTAACTTCATTACTCACTAGATAAATACAAATTAAAACCACAGTGAGCTATCACTTCATACCCACTAGGATGGCTGTTACAGAAAAAGAAAAAAAGAAAGAAAATGCTGATAAAAATGCAAAGAAATGTGAACCTTTTTACAGTATTGTTTGAAATATAAAATGTTTCAACCACTCTGGAAAACAGTTTTGTATTTCTTTAATAAATTAAACATAGTATTTCCATATGGTTGAACAATTCTATGCCTAATTTTAAACCCAATGAATTGAAAGCAGCTCATCAAAAAAATAGATGAACACTCAGCAGCGCTATTCATAATAGTCACAACATATATTTAAAAACCATGGAAAAGAATATAGTATAAGGTGGATAGACCTCAAAACTTCTATGCTGACAGTAAAGCTCTACACAAAAGCCCATATGTGTGATTTCATTTATATGAAATATTCAGAATCTGTAAATCTGTAGAGGCAGAACACATATTGATAGTTGCAAAGGGATGGAAAATAGGGAGAAGGTGAAGCAACTGTTTAAAGAATAGAGGTAGTGCTCGCACGATATTGTAAATGTATAAAATGCTACTAAATTGTTAACTTCAAAATTTATCTCCTTAGTATTTTTAAGTAAAATCTTTGCATATGATATCTTTTGCCATATAGTAGTTAGTTATTGCTTACTAAATACATTTGTTTAATGTTTGTGACTTTGAGGGCTTCTATTTTCATAAGAAGTTCATTTCCATTTTAAGTCTACAAAAATGTCTTAATAAACTCTAAGATTTTTTATTACTATATCTTTCCAAATATTTATACTTGGAAGGTCTGGACTTTTGGGTGACTCCACCTGTTACAGCTTATATCTACATGTCCTCTCAAAGCCTTATGCACTCACAGATTTCACTTTTGGGAGGTGGCTGGATCATGTGTATGTGATACTCAGTTAAGACGCAATTACTGGGTTAGTTCACTGATTGCTTTATCATACCTCTGGGTGTGGATAAAGGGAAGGGCCACCCTTGCTATGGGTGGTACCAACCAATAGTCTTCAAGTCTGACTGGAATAAAAAGGAAAAGGGAGAGTCACTGCTTGCTTCCTCCTGCCTGCTATTCCATGAATTGTGTTTTCCTATGCATTACTTCTCTGTCATGCCAGCCTGACTTGGAGCCATCTGAGAATGGATTTAAATCTTTACACACCATGAGCTAAAATAAACCCTTTTTAAAAAACTGTGGGTATCAGGTATTCTGTCTCAGTGACAAGAAGTACTAAGAAACCTCCCAGCTTCTTTAACAGGTAAACTAAGCTCTCTTGCTATATCACTTTAGTCTATCTTCACTGTAACTCCAAAGGTCCTTATATTACTGTTGCACTCAAAAGGCTATGTACATTTTCATATCTCTGCATTTTTGCCAAAACTGGTGCAGCCACTCAAAAGATTTTGATAGTATAAAATGAATTGTATTCATAGGGCCAGTTTAAATGTAACCATATCTGTGAAATTACTGGATTTTCAGATTCAAAGACAGAGTTAAGTCTCTTTCCTCTGTCTTCCTTCATGTTTTGTGTATACTTGTTATCACACTTTGACATTTTGCATTAGTTGTATGGTATCTACTTGTTTTGATTGAGAATACGTTTATATCAAGGTATAAAGTTTACTTATGTCCTACTTTATCCATGTTCTGTGTTTTTTCTTACCTCATAATTTCCAAGCTAAGTGTATCTATGCATTCTTTTATGTTTTCTTCCAGCTTTCATGGAAGTCCAGGAGTTCTTCTTTCACTGTAAATAATCCCTCCTTTTTATTAGGCTTTCATTCTTCTACCTGTGGTAAACTTTCTTATTCAATCCAAGCATACTTATATTTCAGGGAAGAGGATCATATATTTCTCCTACATATACTCCTATCTCCATTCCATTTTTTCAGATATATTAGTCAATGTTCCCATTTTTTTGGGCACAATACCTAAAACTCACATGTTAAAGAAGGATGGGTTTATTTGGCTCATGGTTTCAGGGGATTTAGTACATGGTCAGCTCACTTCATGGCAGAAACAAAGGGCATGGAGAACAAAGCTGCTTTAATTCATGGAAGCTGAACATTAAAGCAGGAAAGCAGTTCCAGAGTGGAAGGTGTAATGGGCCAGCTGTAGTAATCAAGTTCAGGCCACCATGACACACCCTGTCAGAAATATAATGTACCAATCTCTTCAGCAGTTTCCAAGCCAATCAACCTTACATAATAAAGCTTAAGTGTTAAACCAAAGGCCTCCTAAATTTATTTTAATGATCAATATTGAGTCATAGCTTTACATATTATACACTGTAGACTGAATGGATATTCAAGAGTTCATTAAGTTTAGGTGAAATCATAAGTGCAGGGTCATAATCCAATATGATTAATGCCATTATAGTAAGAGGAAGAAAGAAAGTACACAGAGCAGTGAGGACATAGTAAAATATGCAAATCCATAAGCTAGAAAGCGATTCACGCCAGGAACTGAGACTAGCGTCCTGATCTTGGACATCTTGGCCTCCAGAAGTGTGAAAAATAAACTTCTGATGTTTAAATCATTCAGTCCATGGTGTCTTCCTGTAGCAGCACAAACAAAAAAATACAGATTTTAGTATTCAAAAGTGGGATGTTGCTGTACACAAGTACTTAATGTGAAAGTAGCTTTATAACTGAGTAATGAGTAAGAGGCTGCTGAAGTTTTAAAGTACATGCTAGGAAAAGAGCTGCATTTTCTTGACAAGTGTGTGTGGGTGTGACATTGATGTTAAGTTGGTTCTAGTGAGGACTGAAAAATAAAAAGAGTGGGAGAAAAATTCTCCACTCCAGAGACTACATGACTGGAATGCTGACAGAAATATGAATGCTAAAGGTTATCCTGCAGAGGTCTCAAATCAAAAGAGGGTGTTACTGAAAACTGGCAGAAAGAAAATCTTTGTTATAAAATATTTTTTAAAAACCCATGGCTACCTTTGTTATTATTTGATGAAAGGTAGCATTTGTGAGCAATGAAATTGAATATTTATCAGAAATTTGTAGGCAAAATATTATAGGTCTGGCCTAAGTCCCCATAATTGTTTATAGTAAAAATCAAAAGTACAGGGCTTAAACAAATATATTTTTAAGTAAATAGGAGCCACAGTGTGAAGGTTTGGAAAATTCTTTCCCATACACATTAGGAAAATGGGAAAAATGTTCTGAAGGTAACATTAAAAGTGCAACTAAGCTATCATTTGATGGAGATTAGTAAAGGGTTTTAATTGGTGTGAGTCATAAACTTAAGCAACCACTTCAGCAGGACCCAAGAACAGAGATGAGATTAGAGCATCAAACTGTGTTAGTTGGAATTAAAGAGAACAAAAAAATTAGGGTCCGTATAGGGGTGTTGGACATCTTACATTCTATAGGACTCACCAAAAGAGCGATTTGGATGAGGATGTGCTATTCTACAAGCAAAGGGCAGAATAACCTAGAAGGTGATTCAGAGCTTTAAAGGACTGCCATTCCCGCAACAATCCTGAGGTCAGAGGTGAGCCCTCTTCAGGGCTCATGCTAAAAGCCTCTGCTAAAAGCCTCATGGATGGAGTTGGTACTGAGTCAAAGGGCCTGTGCTGCCACTGAGGACTTAGGGGCAATATTGCCACCAACTTCAGTAGGTCTGGAAGGAGAAACATTGAGTCAAAGTTTTAAAAGTTGATATAATTTCCTTTAGTAGGTTTTATACTTAACACCCATCACTCTTCACTTCCAATTTCTTTCTTATGGTATATGAGTGTCTAACCTATATCTACTTCATCATTATATTCTGGAAGCATATAATTTGTCCAGTTTCACAGGCAAGGTTCATAGCTGGAGAGGAATTTTGCCTTGGGATGAATTTTATCTCTCTCACAAATACATGATGATATTTATATGAGACTTAACAGGACAGAAGATACTCAGACAGAGGGAAACCAACTGTGTGATGTTAAGGGATGCCATAGAGTCAGCTTAGCCACTTCCTGCCTGAGTACTAGAATGGATAAAGGCTTCTGAAGCTGTTGAGATTGAATGAATATATTTTTGCATGGGAAAAAATATGCATTTCGTGAGTCAATGCAGAATTACATGGATTAAATTGTGTTTCCCTGAAATTTGCAAGTTAAACTTGAACCTCCAATGTGACTAATCTGTAGATAATGAAGCCTTTAGGAGGTAAAATTGAATGACATCATGAGGGTGCAACCCTAACCTGATAGTATTAGTTGCATTATATAAGGGCATGGCAGAATTTCCCTCTCTGCCTCTCTCTTCCTCTTTCTGTCTCTTTTTTTCTCTCTCCAACATGTGAAGATACATGGAGAACATTTCTGTCTACAAGCTGAGAATAGTCTTCAACTTAAACCAGCCACTTGCTGACACTTTGACTTTTCATTTACCAGCTTCCAGAACTGTGAGAAAACTACCCAGTCTTTGGTATTTTATTATGGTAGACAGATCACACTAGCTATGTTTATGTCTGTGTCTACAATTTTCACATTGGGGATACTTGTCTTCCTTAAAAGCCTTTTCCTGGCTTAAGAGATCCTTTTAACTTGCTTTTTTCACCTCTTGCCTGGTCACTCTTAGTCTCCTTTAATATATGTTCTTCCTACTTTTTCTCAAGACTTCATGTAATCCAGACTTCCATTCTCAAACCATAGTACTTTTCCGTATGTGCTTATTTGGGGACACTTCTCAACTTCCATTGTTTCAACTTCATTTAATAGTGAAATTGAGCTTTTATCTGTCTTTATGCTCCGTGTCCCTAATGCAAATCACAATGTTTGACATGTAATCAGTGTTCAATAGATATTTGTTGACAAGTCGGATGGTTGGTTGATGGAGACCCCTATGAAGCAGGCCCAAAGAGGATTTAAATTAACCAACTGACTTTCCATGTTTACTTGTAAGTCTCTCCAAGGCCTAGGCAGCTTGTCTGGAAGTGGATGATGGGCTCTTAGTAAGTAAACTTCTGTGTATCACTAATAAAACTTGTAATGGCAGATTAAGCCAGAAAGCCTCAAAGGATGAGACAAGATCACAGCCAAGCACACCTGGATCGGATCTCAACTAGATAAAGACTATAGCCACAGGCATCTTACTCCTGGGTGGATTAATTTAACCCTTATTAAGTATTAATTTAATATTACTTGGAGAAGTTCTTGAGTGATTCCACCCTTCTTGAGTACTCCCCTCCTTTCTTTTCATAACCAAATAAATACAGACCACCTAGAGAAGGTCTTGGTCCTTGCCTGAGTGAATCTCGAATTCTGTGAGAAGGCATTGATCCTCCTGGAGCCCTGAAATCATTCCATTTGCCTGTTTTTTTATCCTTCACCTTACACTCATTCGGGAGATTGTGGACCTGATTAGTACACAATAACTGAGGGATATTATTAACCCAATACTTAGTCAATGCCTCTAAAAATCTGTACCATCCTCTTGAGCTCTAATTTTGCCTATCTAAATTTTTCCAGATAATCTTATCTGGAGATGCAGAGACAATTTACATATATCTCAAACTAAATCTATCTGCAGTGAAAGCTATCTTCCTCTAACACCCAATGCTATTCCTTTAAAATTTCTTTAAAAAAATGCACAAAGACTTTCAGTACTCATTTCCATTCCATTTCCCAGTCTTCCGTCATATGATGTTTACTCACTTATGGAATCCTCATAGCAAGTTCGTCAGAGTAGAAATTCTTTGAAAGATATATCAGTCCATAAAAGCCCCATCACATGCATTGTGCACCTAAGAACCAAATTGTTTGCTACTTAAGAAGTGAATAACTTTCTGATTTCAATAAAAAACATTTATAAATAATTTAGTTTTATTGAATGCACTGTATTTTAAAATTCCAATTTGAAAAAATTAAATATCTGTTAAATGTGAAAAATGAAAAATATAAGAAAAAGTGATTGATCTATAATATTATCTATAAAAGTGGTACTTTCTGGTAAATAGTATTTACTATAATTTTATACTTAAGCATATATGTGGCAGATTTATGATTATATTTGGTAGAATTTTGATTATATATTATACCTAATCTTATATCACATTTACTTGTGGGATATTCTAAGTATTTTTCTTTTTAAAAAATTTATGACCAGTTTTATAATTCCATAGAATTTCAGCTTTATAAAGATCTTTAAAAATTGCTTTAGAATAGCCATAAAAGAAATTTGATGAGTTAATATCCTCATTATTCTCACAACTTATTACCAAAATGCTGAAGGATTACACCGATTTTTACTTCCACTCATAATGTTGGCTCATGACGTGATTCACATTAACATTTTAAGAATGTGTTACTTTTACAAAGAAGAATATTTATCATTTTAATTCATTTCATACAAATAGTGTGAATATTTTCACATAAATATTTGTACTTGTCATAGTTACTGATTAATAAAATAAATTTATTTTAAAATATTATTTTCTTTTTAAGTCTTTAAAATTAATACAAATTTATTGCTAAAATTTTGGAAAACATAAAAGAACTGTAGTCCTATTCTGAGATAATTTCACAAAATTATAATACATATATAAATATATGTATATATATACATAGAGAGAGAGGGGGGGGGAACATACATTTATCTTAGTTGAGCATTGTATTTTTATTGTATAATATTATTACAGATGCATTATAGATATGACATTCCTGCTTCCAGAAAGGTGGAATAGACTCACTTTTCTCTATTCCTTAAACATAAGAACATTCTTAAAGTAGAGGAAAGGACCAAACCTAGCTGGATATCTATGGATTGGAAGAAGGAAATGGAAATGAGTTCCTCTGGTAGTCGTTTTGCTTCATATATACCATGACAGATGGTAGAAGCTGAATTGCATTGGCTACAGACAATAACTAGAACAAAAACCACTAGAAAAATCTGATTTTTTTTTTACCCAAAGGACATCCATAGTAACTAAAATTATTTCATACTAGCATTAAAACAGAAATATGTAAAAGTGAAACTCTACATTAATGTGGAGATCTTTTTATATATAATGGAGTGCTACTCAGCCATAAAGAAGGATATACTCCGGATTTTTGTAGGTAAATGGATCCAACTTGAGACCATATTCATAAGTGAAATAAATCAGATCCATATATGCAAACATCAATTGTCTCACTAACGTGAGAAGATGAAAGAGTAAGTAAGATACAAAATGTATAATAGATGTTATGCCTTGATAGAAACAGCTCAAAAGTAAAGAGAAACCAATGGAGGAAAGGGGAAAGGAAGTAAAACAATAGGAAACACACACATACACACACACACACACACACACACAAGAAAGTTAAGATAGTTATGCACTTGTTTGTCTTAGTCCATTGAAAAGAAAACTTTGTGCTAATATTGTTTGGACAATATTTCATGCATTCATCTTGTACTCTGAGGAACTACTATGAAGATAAGAATGCATAGTGTATTAATTATAGTTACTCTCTTGTAAGCCTGATTTGAAATTCTGTTTTATTTTCCTTC
>PVLD010025074.1:0-24325 GCA_004027595.1 Dinomys branickii | reverse complement strand
CGTAACTATTTTTTTTTTTTTTCTTTTTTTTTTGGCAGTACTGGGGATTGAACTCAGGACCCTGCGCCTGCTAGGCAGGCGCTTATTCCACTGAGCTATATCCCCAGCCCCTAAAAATCGTAACTAATGCATGCAGCACTTAGCAATGAGCCTGAGTGCACAGTAGGCACTGAATAATTAGTTGATGTACTAAATATGAAAAGCTCTTTTGACCTTTTGAAATCACAAGCATTACCTTTCTTCCCTCCCCCCCCACTGGTTTTTTGAAACAGGAACTCACTATCTTACTACAGAGCTCAGGCTGGCCTTGAACTCACAGCAATCCTCATGCCTCGGCCTCCCAAGTGCTGGGAGTACAGGCGTGTGCCACTACGCCCAGCACTGTTTCATTTTAATGGAGTGCTTATCAATTTATAAGTGTACCACAGTTGGTACACCAAAGCTCTCACGCTACCAAAAATATTTTAACTTGCTCCCCCTGATTTTTATCTGTTTATACCAGTACTATTCTATATCTGCTTACAAGATTGTTCTGCTTTCTAAAGATGGCTTTTGTGTTTTACATTATATTTTATACTTTAAACTGGAGTGTTACAACCCTTTAGATTTAGAATAAACATATCTCATTATTTTTAGATTTTGGAATACTTTTTTTTTTTTTTTGGTCTTTTTGAGACAGAGTTTCACTATGCACTTCAGGCTAGCCCTGAACTTACTATGTAGCCCAGGTTGGCCCCAAACTCACACAGACCCTCCTACCTCAGCCTCCCAAGTGCTGGGATTATAGGTGTACACCACCACGCCCAGCACTCCTCTTTCTTTCTAAGGAAATGTCTTTGTTGGTTCTCCCAAATCTTGAAGAGTTAACCTTAGAAATGACCCCCCCACCACCACTACCACTCTTGCCACTTGGGTCAGCTGTGGTCTTCAGTTACCGACTTTACTTGCTTTGTTGTGATTGGTTACTGCCGTTTTTCCAGAGCTCTTCTTACTTTATGTAGGTATAGCAAAGTGCACCAACTTTAAATGTACAGTTAAACGAATGTTTACCTATGTCTGGATCCCTGTGCTCACCATCCACAATGGGGTACAGCACAGCTTTTACCTTTTTTTTTCTGAGACAGGGTCTCACTAGGTAGTCTAGGCTGACCTTGAATCCTCCTGCCTCAGCCTCCCAAGTGCTAGAATTACAGGTGTGCACCACCACACCTAGCTTATAAAGTACTTTTATATGTTATTCACTTTCTTGGGAGATAGAAAACACCTTAATCACAGATTGTTGGTCAGCTTTCCATTACTGACAAAATACACGAGATAACTCACAGGAGGAAAGGTTCATTCTGCCCAGTTTCAGAGGGTTCAGTCCATGGTTTCTGGGCCCTGTGGCAATACAGTACATCATAGAGGGAGCAGGTGGTATAGAAAGCCTCTGGCCCCTCTTGGTGGTGGGAAGCAGGGCAAGAGAAAGGGGCAGGGTCCCAGTGTCCCCTAGAGGGCTTGCTCTCCCAGTGACCTCACTTCTTCTACTATGTCCTGCCTCCTAAAGGTCCCAGCACCTCCCCATGGCACCACAGGCTGGGACCAAGCCTTCACCGTGTGGACCACTGAAGGTCATTTATGATCCAAACTATAGCACAAACATCCCATAACAAGGCACCCTGCAATTTAGAAATTACAGAGATTAAGCCTCACACCTTTCCTCCTATAGAAGTACTAAATGCATGCTTTGCAGATCTCTCAGGTTCTTCTTTCACTGGCCCTCTTAGACCACCCTCATCTTCACTCACAGGTACTGAATTTATGTACCACCAAAGCACACAGCATAAGTTATGATTTACTGATTATTGCTTAAAGTAATGAAAACATCTCCACCTCCATTTCCCTAATGTTTCAGTAAATGCCACAAAAACATACCAGCTTTGCTACTAAGACAGTATAGAGAAAAGATATGTGGAAGGATATACTGGAGACAGTAAATATATTCTAAAATCATGATGGCTTTTTATTTGTCAGACTAAAATTTAGCTGTACCTAAAACCACACCTTTATAACATTCGAATTGCTCAGTGACTATCTGAACATTTCCAACAATAAAGGATAATATTGCTAAGACTCTTTATGATAATTACAGCTTTGTAATCAACTCATACCATTTAGGTATAAATACAGGGACAGCCCTGGAAGAGTGGTGGCTTTAAATATATACATCCAAGAGAGGAAAACACACACACACACACACACACACACGAGTGGCCTCAGGGCTGAGAAGTGAAGGAGGCCCCCTACTCTCAGGCAATGCAACAGGTCAGAACCAGGCAGGAACAACCGAGAGCCTTGCACAGGGAGCCGGGCTTTCAGTCACTACACCCACATTCATTAAGCAAGAATGAGTCAGAAAGCAAGCTGCGGGAGACAAACACAGAGCAGCCCTCACGAGCCCTACTGGGATAAGCCAAACTCTCCTCTTTCCTTAGTGCTTTATCCTTCAGAACATTTCCATTAAGAGCTAAAACTGAAGTGGAATGCAGGAGCTGACAGCCAGGACACACATGTGTAAGGCCTCACCTTCTAACACTGTTGCCTATTCACCCTCCAGAGAAGTTACCTAACCTTTGTCACTGCAATTCTCCTTTTGAGCGGATTCTAAATAGGGACATCAATGCCCGCCCGCTCCCTTTACCACCTCCCTGTGCAATCCCACCAGATCTCCCATGCACTCCTGAGATACAGAACGCAGTAGTATCTGCCTGCTGTTTTTACTTAGAGTCCTGAAGCCTGGCATCTTTCTGCTGATTCATCTCGCAGTACACACTGCTCGCCTTGTTCGTCACTGTTCCAGAAGATGGCTCTGACTTCACTGGAGTGGAAAGCGGGCGGGGGAACAGCGAGGACATCTAAGGACAGACCCAGCCAAGTGTTTTAGAAATGTCCTAAAGGAGACAAAACCTGAGTGCCGGCACCCGCGTGTCTGTCTTAGAGATGAAAGGGGCCTACAAGCACTGCTTTAGGGAATCCCAGCCCACCACCTTGACTCTACTTCCTTATTGCTAGTTGGTACAGCAAGCACAGCAAGAGGACTGCACTCTTTCCTAAACTGTGCTAAAACCAAAAGAGCAGCAAGTTGTAGTCACGTATATGCTTCCAAATTTCAAAATTACATGACTGACTGCTACAGGGAGCCATGAAAAAGGAGAGATGAGTTTTTCTCCAGCACATGATGCCCAGCTCTAGCTCTGCGCCAGCCAGCACGCTGCACACCTGGACCTCCACCTGCCGCTCTGGGGGCGGTGCTGAGTAAGGGGGCCTGGCATTCGTGGACCCGTCACTGCTGCACATGCGGGCCTTGCGTGGTCCCTGTGGAAAGTCCTTGGAAGCCTGAGGGAGGACAAGGCAAACCTGCAAACCTAAGAATCTGCAGACCTCCTGCATTGGGGGTCAGTGAACTATAGCTGGCAGGCCTTAGATGGGCCTTCTGCCAGTTTCTGTAATTAAAGCTTTATTGGAACACAGCCATACATATTAATATACTGTCCTGCCTACTTTGTGCTACAGCAGCAGAGCTGAGTAGTTACACAAAGACTGTGTGACCTGCAAAGTCTAATATACACACCATCCAAGCCAAGTGTGGTGGTGCACATCTGTAATCCTAACACTCAGGAGGCTGAGGCAGGAGGATCACTGTTGAGTTCAGGGCAGCTTGGGCTACAAAGTGTGTTCAAGCACAGCCTGAACTACACAGCAAGACCCTGTCTAAAAGTAAACCTAACAATAATAATAATAAATTAAATTAAATATGTACCATACAACCCTTCACTGAAGAAGTTTACAAGGTGGTGATGTATGCCTATAATTCCACCACTGCAGAGGCTGAGGCAGGAGGAACACTGTGAGTTCAAGGCCAGCCAATGCCACATAGTCAGTTTAAGGCTAGCCTAGAATATACAGAAAGACCTTGTCCCAAAAACCAAAACATAAAACAAAAAAAAAAAAAAGAAAGAAATGTTTACTAACCTCCTGAAAAATCCAAAGTATAAAGGGCAAAGTAACAGATAATAGCAACCAGGAAGACAGATCTGTTGCAAATGAGAAGGAGACCTAGAGGTGGCAGGAGGGTGGCACAGCTCGCGTCTAGATGTCCCCTCAAAGCCTCATGTAGTCATAGGGGAGGCTGTTCAGAGGTGACTGGATCCAGTGTATGTGCTACTGACATCAAGAGTGTGATCAAGGCTGTGTGTGGTGGCGCACGGCTGTAATCCCAGTGCTCGGGAGGCAGAGGCAGGAGGACTGTTGTAAGTTCAAGACTAGCGAGGGATACAGAGTGAGCTCAAGGCCACAGTGAACTGCATAGCGAGACCCTATCTCAAAAAGACAGAAAAAAAAAAAAGTATGTGATCACTAAATCAGTCTACCAAGATTGGTTTGCCACAGTTCTGGCCAGGATTAAGGGTGTGAGTGCTACACCTGCCCCAGGATGTACAGCCCCAAGAAAGATATAAGGGACAGAAAGAGGCTTGTGTTTGTTTGCTTTTGCTGTCTTCAACCTCCTGTGTGGTGCTCCTCTGCCACATGTGACACTGCCTTGGAGCCAGCCGACTATGGACTGAAGCCCCTACAAACTGTAAAGTAAATAAACCTTTCTTTAATTTGGGGTGTCAGGCATTTTGTCTCAGCAACAAGAAAAGTTAACTAAGACAGTGGGGGAGGAGATATAAAAAGACTTAAGGTGTATTGTATACATTGACCAACTCCTCACAATGAATATAATCATTATATACTACAAACATGTACTAAAATTTTTTTTACCAAAAAAAAGAATTGGGAAAAAGCCGGGTGTGGTGGCTCAGCCTGTAATGCCAGCACTCGGGAGGCAGAGGCAGGAGGATCATTGCAAGTTCAAGACCAGCCTGGGCTACAAAGTGAGCTCAAGGCCAGCTTGAACTGTATAGCAAGACCTTGTCTCAAACAGACAAAAAACAACAAAAAATTTTTTTTAAAAACAAATTTATCTCTATAGTAAAAAAAATGTTTAAGATGGTAAATTTCATGTTAAGTATATCATATCACAAAAAAATTTTTTGAGACATGCTATATGCTGCAGGCTGGCCCTGAACTCACAACCATCCTCCTGCCTTAGCCTCCCAAGTCCTGTGATTACATGTGTATGCCATCATGAGTAGCAAAATCTTGTCTAATAAAAAAAAAAGTTTACTAATTCACATCCTAAATGAAGATAGGACCAGCTTTAACAATAATTTGGTGGCGAATGTTACCTAGATCTATGCAATCTAAGTGGGGGCATGCTGGGCATGGTAGCTTACACCTGTAATCCTAGCACTTGGAAGGCTGAGGCAAGAGGATCATCCTGAGTTCAAAGCCAGCCTAGGCTACCTAGTAAGTTAAAAGCCAGCCTGCACTACAAAGCAAAACCCTGTCACATAAACAAACAAACAAACTGGGGGCAATTTTAGGAATAGAATTATTTCATGAAATAATTGTACCATAACTTTCTAATAGTGTTACTACAGTTTGGGTAACTAGTCCATATACGTTACCATGCTGTACAGAATACATCAGAAGGGTGTCTGAGTTGGAGACTTCTAAATATAAAGGTGAATCTCAAACATAAAGGTTAATTTTAAGGAAGACCTCAATGATAGCCCTCAATAGTTGATGCCTGTAAATTGCCACATCCAAGATCTTAGCTTTGAACTTGATCTTTTCCCTCTAATTTCTCCAAAGAAATCCTTCTCAACAAACACTGAACGGACACTTGCTCTGAGCCAGACTCTGGCAACCACTGCAGCAAAACCTATACTTGGGCCTCACCACATGTAGGTATTTCAGGGAAGAGACACTCTGAACAGCACAAGGGACATTCACACCAGTTCCCAACACTTGGAAGAGGTTTCCTCTGCCACTGTTATGTCAGACGCTTCAGTGAGCAGACCCTGTATTAGCACGCACTCTTCCTAGAATGGACAGTTATGGTACTTGGGTCTCTTGGGAAGTTTATGGTAGGATTCAGGAACTCCATGAATTTGGAACCCCCAAATATATCTACTTGCACTAAGCTCTGATGAATTTGCCATTTCACTCAGTTTTAATTAAACATGAGACACAGCAGCAATTGATTTAGTAGACAAATACACTTTGCCACCAAAAGAAATCTAGATATTTTCATATATTATACTGTTATGGTTGATACATTGTGTCAACTTGGGGAGTCTAGAGGTTTAACTGAGTGATTCAGCAGGAAGATGGGGTGCTTGCTTTGTAAACATCCTGAGCCTGTGGAAGAGGAGGGCATGGAGATTGTGTGAGGGCTACACGCCCCCTGGGTGGGGGTAGGCTGTTTACAATGTAGGAGAGAAAAGGAGGCTGCTTGTAGCCATTTGTAGCCATTTCTCCCTTTGGCTGGTTGGTTTTGCTGTGCTTTGCTACCCTGAACAGTTTGCCCTCTGCCATGTGCCACTCTGCTCCAGAACCAGCCAAATATGGACTGAAACCTCCACAAACTGTAAGCTAAATAAACCTTTTCTTCCTTCATTTTGGGTGTTGAGTATTTTGTCTCAGCAACGAGAAAAAAGTAACTAAGACAAAATTTGGTACCAGGAGTGGGGTTGTTGCTGTTACTATACCTGACCATGTGGTTCAAGAGCCTTTGGAAATGGCTTGTGGGAAGAGTTTGGAAAGGTTCAGAGATGTCGCCTGAACGGGATGCGCTGGAACGCCTTCAGCTGTTCTGTATGGGAGATTCTGGTCAGAGTTCGGAAGATCAGAAGGCCAATAAAAATACTGCCAGTAAACACCGGGTTTGAAAGGTTTCTGTTGGGAAGGTCTGCATTGGCTGTTGGACTCCAGATGATGTATGTTATAGCTTGGCAGAAAGTTTGTCTGCATTTGGCTCGTGTCCAGAGACTTTGCCTAAGACTGAGATTAAGGGCAGCAGTAAACTGATTAATCTGGCAAAAAAAATTTCAAGACAGTCAAATATTGGGGCAGTGGCATGGCTATTGTTGGCAGCTTTTAGCCAGATCTATATTAAAAATCAAGAACAAAGAGCCCAGCAGGATAACTTAAAATGTTGTGAGTCTGACCAGAAAGGAAGCTCCAGTAAAGCTCTGGACTGCAAAGATAAGGCTGAGGTGATCTCTATTGCTCTGAAGAAACAAGAAAATGGAAAAGATGGCCTGCGGGCATCACAAGCAGCAAGTCTCCACCCTTTACAGCCTGAAAACTGTAAAGGTGAGAGACCTTGCCTTGAGAAGGAAACCAAAGAGTGCCATGTTCCAGAATGGCGGCGGCAGCTGCACCAGGTTCCAGAATGGAGATGGCCTAGAAAATTTGCTCCTCAGAATTGGATTCATTGTGCTCAGCGATCCAGGCACTCGACCCCTATGGCCAAGAGAGAGGAAAGTTTGGCTACTGCTCCAGGTGACAGCAGACCTTGGCATCATCCACGTGGCCCTGGCTTTAGGTGCAAGAAAAATGCAAGAGTTCTGAGGTTAAAGAGGCTTCCACCCAGATTTCAGAAGGCCTGGGAGGCCAGGCAGTGTGCCCGAGAGGGAAATATGTGAGGCTGTAAGTGTGAAGCAGAAGGTGCCCTGGAGACCTCAGAAGTTTAGAAAAGACAGGAGCATGGATCATCTGAGAAAAGCTACAACTGGGGAACAAAGGAGACCTAAGAGAGAAGCTATGGAGGCTGTAACCACCAGAAGTGCCATAGGGGTGGATTCACACAAGCCCTTTGGAGCTTACAATGTGCCACAGGTTGCTTCAGATGCTGGATGTGGAATTACAGGACACAATGTTAGCCCTGCTGGATTTTGGACTTGCTTTGGTCCCAATGCTCTATATTACCCTGTTGGTGCCTTTTGAAATGGTAATGTTTATTTTGTGCCTTTAAATGTTGGAAGTGTTTAATTTTCATTTGTATGGGGGCAAAATGTTATGGTTCTAATGTAGTATAATGGCTTTATATCTGAAAACTGGTTCAAGAAAATGTGGTTGCCAAGTTGACAGGGGTGGAATGTTATGGTTGATACATTGTGTCAACTTGGGGAGTCTAGAGGTTTAACTGAGTGATTCAGCAGGAAGCTGGGGTGTTTACTTTGTAAACATCCTGAGCCTGTGGAAGAGGAGGGCATGGAGATTGTGTGAGGGCTACACGCCCCCTGGGTGGGGGTAGGCTGTTTACAATGTAGGGGAGAAAAGGAGGCTGCTTGTAGCCATTTCTCCCTTTGGCTGTTGGTTTTGCTGTGCTCTGCTGCCCTAAACAGTTTGTCCTCTGCCATGTGCCACTCTGCCTCAGAACCAGCCAAATATGGACTGAAACCTCCACAAACTGTAAGCTAAATAAACCTTTCCTTCCTTCATTTTGGGTGTTGGGTATTTTGTCTCAGCAACGAGAAAAAAGTAACTAAGACATATACCTTCTATAATTATCATGAAATAGTTTTAAACCCATTATCATTTTAACATTATCATAGCCCTAAGACCTACTGATATACAGTAAGCATTATTTACTGTGCAAATAAAAGTACATGCAGTGTTATATAATACACTTAAAGAATTTTTGAGCCAGGTGTGTTGGCAAATCCCAGCACTCTGAGAGGATGAGGCAGGGGGATTGCAAGTTTGAGCCCAGCCTAGATACCTGAGTGACTTAGTGAGATCCCTTCTCAGAATAAATTTTGAAAAATGGTGAGGTTAAGGCCCTGGATGCAGTCTCCAGTGCCACATACACAAAAATGGTTTTGGATAGCTGTATTTCAATAGGATTGGTTGGTTTCCTTTAGAACTCTATGCACTTTATTTTTGCATACAAAAATCACTGTCCTAGCTGGGAATGGTGTCCTAGCTGGGAATGGTGTCCCATGCTTATAACCTCAGCTACTGGGGGAACTGAGAATGGGATACCGGTATATGTTTGAGGTCAGCCTGGTCAGCTCAGTGAGACCCTGTCTCAAATTAAAATTAAAAAGAGGACTAGGGTTTGATTAATCGAACGTGCCATCATCTGTATAACTGAGTAACAAGAGTGAAGATGTCACTTTGTAGTACAGCATCCATTTTTAATTCCCCAATATCTGCTCTATAATTGTTTCCTTTATCATTTTTGCGTTATACTGATTTATAACTGAGTGAGAAATGTGAAGATAACATTATGTAATACAACAGCCATTGTTAACCCCCTACTATTTTCTGTATAATTGTGTATTTCCTTCATTGTTTTTGAGAGAACTGAGTAATAAATATGAAGATATTATGTAAAACAGCATTCATTTTCAATCCCCTACTATCTTCCCCATAATCTGTGTATTTCCTTATTGTTTTTGTGGTTTTGAGTTTATATTTTCTTATCTTTAAAATAAAAAAAAAATTTAAAAATAAAAAGAGGACTAGGGGTGTATCTTCATGGTAGAGTGTTTGCTTACCATGTGCAAATTCCCAGATTCAATGCCTTGCACTACACGTACACACACACACTCACTCTCCAAAATCTACACGTTCCACCATACTGCCAAAAGGGTCATGATATGAAAAAAAACTAAGACCCTTGTTCTTGAGCCAAAAAGCAAGCAAACACAATCACAGCTAAGGTAATTCTCTGTAAATTTAAAAAACAAACCACCAGTCTTCCCTTGAGAACCACCCACTCATTACATTCTCTGACACGGAGCCACAACCGTGTATCACTGTTTTCAACAGCCCTCACTTCAAACCCGGTTTCCAGCAGTTGTGTATGTGATTGACAGCTTGGTAAATCCGTGGGATCCCACAGTGCACTGGCAGCCATTCTAGTTCAAACATAGAAAGCATCAAGCTAATACAACTTTCAGCTCGTGACTTCAAGAGAGCTACCAAGAGAAGGGAAGATTTAAAAACAAAAGCCTGCTCTATACGTGCCTACTAGTGTGGTTTGCACACAGTGAAATAGAGACAATTCAATTACAGGTATGTGAGGAATCTAAAACAGAGAAAGCAGCCGTGCTTCCTGCGGCCACAGAGCAAGTCAGTGCTCACGCAGTAACCTGGGACGGCTGGGTCCAAAGCCCTATCTAATAAGACTATTCTCCTTTAAGGAACCCCATTTCCAAAGAGGAAGTCCTCAGAAAAATAAAATCCCACCTGTTTGCGCAAGACGAATCATAGGCTGAGGGGTAAACAAAGTTCATTCTTATCAGCCAAGCTTTCAGATTGGTTTGCAAAGAGAATGTGCAAAGAGGTTTGGTAAGAAGAATCATTTCATTCAGCCAACACAAAGGATCCCAGAGAAAGTAAGAGTCTCCAAAACGCTACAGTCTATTCCTACAAAAACTCCTGAGTGGTTCCTTTTAGTTATGCAGAAGGTAAGTCAAGTAAACATCTAGTCTAGATAAAAATGTAAGCGGGCATTTTTTAGCCAAAGGCTGTCCTCCACTCTCAGCAACTCATTCACATTTCAAAACCTTTCTTAATTCTCCTCCTCTATTACAAAGTGTGTCAGTGTGCAGGGGACAGGGATGACTATAAAGCAATCAGATTAATAGGGAATGTGATGAAATGATCTCCAGCTTCTTTTACTGGATTTTTTTCTTTTGATTTTTTGAGATGAAGTCTCGCTGTGTAGTTCAGACTGTCCTTGAACTGACTATGAAACCCAGGCTGCCCTCAAACTCATGGCAGTCCTGCCTCACCTAATGCTAGGGTTACAGGTATGTGCCACCATGCCTGGCTTTATTGGATTTTTTTTTAACCCTGGGTGGTGCTGGGCATGGTGGCGCACGCCTGTAATCTCAGCACTAGGGAGGCTGAGGCAGGAGGATCGTCGCGAGTTTGAGACCAGCCAGAGCTAAAAAGCGAGCTTAAGGCCAGCCTGAACTGCATAGCGAGACCCTGCCTCACAAAAAAACAAAAAGAAACCCTGGGTGGTATAATCAATACAGTGCCTTTTACAAACACTTATAAGAGGGCTAGAGAGAGGAGGAAGTAGTGTTGGGAGTTGTGGCACACACCTATAATCCCAGCATGAGAGGCTGAGGCAGGGGGACCACTGAAAATTCAAGGCCAGTCTAACTACACAGTGAGACACCATCTCAAAAAAAAAAAAGAGGGGGAGAAGGAAGTAGTTAACATTTGTACATTTTTAAAATATTTTACAGTACTAGGAATTGAAATCAGGGCTTTTGCACTGAACAATATCCCCAGCCTTTTTAGAATTTTTATTTTGAGGCAGCATCTCGCCAGGTTGTTAAATTACCCAGGCTGGGCTTGAATTTTTGATCCTCCTCTTTCAGCCTCTCAGTGGGCTGGGATTACAGGCCTCAAGCCAGCTGGGCTATAACACTCAATTTAGTTAATTTCAACTGCATCAGAAACAGCCCCCATGACAGAGAAGTAGGAAATGCGATCTGCAGCTGGGCTGCCTCCACCTTACCTGCAAGGTAGCGCCACCCCCATAATGCCAGGCTTGGCCTCTGGTGCACAACTCAAGGAGCCCCTCCCAAGGGCCTCCCCAGCCACCACTGTCCACACCCCCATCATCTCTCCTTGTCCCCTTTCCGTGATGGTCATTATCTGTCCACCGCTGTCACCGCACCAAATCCCATTCTGTGTCTCTTTACAAGGAATTCTGTGTATTTGCACAATCAGTAAATGCCAAGACTGAACAGAATCTGAAGGTCGTATCTCCCTACTGCCTCTTTATTCTTGGCAGAGTATTTTCTGTTTCTATCTACAATTCCTTTCCCAAGCCTTGTCCCTAACATCAAAGCTCCCCCTTCTCAATGTCTGTTCCTAGAAGTTTCTCCTAATGTAACTCCTGAATCTGTACTGCATCTATAAATGTCACTGTCTTTATTTCAATATGACTTTTTTTGAGACAGGTTGTGAAGTTGGTTGGTCTTACACTCACCATGGCCTTGAATTCCACACCAGGCTCAATATAACTTCTGCCTCTCTCAACTAAAATCTATGACCCAAACATAGATTCCATTTGCTTCTTTGTACTTCCAAACCATAGGATCATTACTTTTTTTGTGTGTGCCAAGAATTGAACTCACTACTTCAGGCTTTCCAGGCAGCCACTGTGCTGCTGAGCTATGTCTTGAGCCCCCGGATCATTACATTCTAGTGGGGAGGTGTGTTACTTCAGAAGGCTAGGTGTGGTGGCTCATTCCTGTAATCTCAGCACTCAGGAGGCTGAGGCAGGAGGATCTGAGTTCAAGACCAGCCTGGGCGACAAGGTGCTGGGCGTGGTGGCGCACACCTGTAATCCCAGCCCTCGGGAGGCTGAGGCAGGAGGATCATTGCGAGTTCGAGCCCAGCCTGGGCTATAACGTGAGCTCAAGGCCAGCCCGAACTGCATAGAGAGATCCTGTCTCACAAAGACAAAACAAACAAACTTCGCAGTGTGCTGAATCTATAACTCACTGTGAAGGTTAAGTGCCCGAGCCTCAGTAAGCCATCCCAGGAGTTAAACTCGGGTTTTCCTGCTAAGTCCACAAAGCACTGTTGCCGCCCGCTCCCGGCCACTTGACCCCGCGCCGCGCCCACGCGGCCCCCGCACCACCCCATTACTGATCTCACGCTCTCCTCCACGCCAGCCCCTCGTGGTCTGCGTTCCCTCGCAGGCGCTGTCCCACGTTCCCTTCGGTCAAAGTCCCCTTACAGTTCCATCCATTGATCAGTCTCCTTGAGTCACTGCCCCGTGGTCACAGTCCTCTTCAAGCCACTGCCTCGGGCATGGTCCAGTCGCAGCCTCTGCTCGTGCTCCCCTGTGTCCGTGCCCTCCGCACTCCAGGGTCTCAGACCCCTCGCGAGCAGCTACCCCTGGATCACAGTCCCCTCGCTGTCACTGTCCTAGGTCACAGTAGCCCCTTAGCCCGTGCTTCACACTACTCTTGCTGTCACCCGCGGCCCCTGCCCCGCGGTTCCTCCCCTCCAACAGGGGCGCAAACATACGCACACACTGGGTCCTCACCAGCAGTTCACGCTCCACGGGGCCTGCGCCCTAGGATCTCCTCCGAGCGTCGCGTCAGGGACTAGGGAAGTTGAGGAGGTTGCGGGGAGACGCCCGGACGAAGCAGCTGACGGAACAGCAGCCGGAAGTCCTGCCCACTGTCTGCCCTCCCGTCAATCCGACCGCGACTTCTCCCCGGAAACCACTGTCCTCCACGCAGTAGTTCCGCTTCTCTAGAGGCCGGAGGGGTATGTAGAGGGACCGAGCGGAAGGCTAAGACGCGCGGTGGACAGCGAAGGGTCTGTCTCCGTCCGGAGCCGGAGCCGGAGCTGACGGTGAAGACTCTTGAACTGACAGCGTTCTCGCCGCGGTCGGCCAAGGAGACTTATGCCTCCTTAGTTAAGGAAAAAGTTCACCAACTCCGGAGAAACTCTGTCTGCCCTCTTTCTTCTCCCCACATCTCTTTGTCACACATTCCTCAGCCCTTTTTCATTGGTCAGTTTTTTATTTTGAGACAGTCTCTCGCTAAATCGCCAAATTGCCCAGGCTGGCGTGGAACGTGTGATACTACTGCCTCAGCCTCCCTGAATGCTGAGATTACAGGCGTCTGTGTGTTAGTGGGGATTGAACCCAGGGCTTCCAGCATGCCAGGCAAACGCTCTACCACTAAGTTATATCAGCAGCCCTTTTAAAATTATTTTTATTTTGAGGAGGGTCCCACTTGACCAGGCTGACCTAAAACTTGGAATCCTTCTGCTCGCTGGCCCATAGCTAGGTTTACAGGGTGCACCTCGCTGCCTGGCTTCATCCTGTTATCTTTGTCCCGAGTCAGCTCACTAAAAAATGATCCGCAAGAAAATGAACCTCTGCACTTGGAAGGCAAGTGGGCACAGAATGTTATGAAACAAGCTGGATGTGGAGGTGCACGCCTGTAATCCCAGCACTCAGGACGCTGAGGCAAGAGGATTTCTGTGAGTTTGAGGCCAGCCTGAACGGCATAGCAAGTCCCTGTCTCAAAAAGACAAACAAGGGGCTGGAATATAGCTCAGTAGTATTGTGTCTGCCTGGCAAGCTCAAGGTCCTGGGTTTGATTCCCAGCACCAAAAAAAAAAAAAAAAAAAAAAAACCAAAAAACACCCAACAAACAAAAACAAAAAAACTGAAAAAGATGAACAAAAGAATGTTATGCAATATTTTCAATGTATTTGCTATCTTTTTTTAAAATTTTTACTTACTGATTTATTTAGGTCTACACAGTTGACTAGAATGTGGCTGAGGAAAAAAAAGAGGGTGGCTAAACTTGAGCACCTGCTGAGGGGCCCCAGAAAGGAAAAGGATTTAAATCTGACCCTTTAGGTGTCAAGTCCAGAACTGAACATGCTGATGAAGTGCCCCTGATAAGGACAGTCAGCTGGAGAAGGCGCCCGGGCCCTCCAGGAACAGCACCGCGGAGAGAGGAGAGCTTGGAGAATGACCAACAGGGGTCTCCAAGAATCTGAGGGAATCTGATTTCATACATAGCTTGAAATTTCCCAGATGTTGCATGTAGACAAATGATGGAGAAACGTGTGCTTGAGCTCAGAAGTGTGTAAGGCATAAGAATGAGGGCTGAGGGGTGCGAGGGGGAGCGTCATACACAGACTCCTCTGTATTTGGGGACTTGTGAAAGGTTAGACATTAGCCCCTCCATAAGGAAATGGCAGTAGCAACCTTGGTGGAACCGGATGGAACAAATGCGGCTACTAAAAGAGCTGTCTGAAATTTACAATGTGCATAAAATGACATAACTTGTGACATTATAACAAGTGAAAAAAATCAGGGTATAACGTATGTATGATTTTAAAACCCTGCCAATGATAGGAAACATACCAAAATATTTTGTTGGTTATGCTTCAAAATTAAAAGGATTGTCCCCAATTACTTTTTCCTGTACTTTCCAAATACACTTTTTTTATTTTGGCACTGGGAATCGCACTCATGACCTCAGCCTTGCCAGGCAGGCACCTACGCCGCTGAGCTGTATCCCCAGCTGAATGTACTTTTTTGGTGTGTGTTGTTTGAGACAGGACCTCACTATGTACAGTTCAGGCTGGCCTTGAACTCACTATGAAGCCCAAGCTGGCCTCAAATTTGCGGCAGTCCTCCTGCCTCAGCCTCTCAAATACTTGGATTACAGACATGTGCCACCATGTCCACTATAATAACATTGTGACAGAATCAAAACACTAAAAATATAAAGCCTAAAACACAACAGGTTCAGTGGCTAAACTGCCAACACATCTTTATTTCATCAAGATATTAAACAGTATTAAAAAGTTCAGATTTCTTCATGGTTATAGGTTTTCCCAGGTTTGTCAAAGATTCAATAGTAGAAACAGCCAAATGCTGCTACCACACAGAATAAACTGTCCTAAAAAAAGACAAAAAAGACAAGAAAATCCAGAATGTTAGTACTGAGAGAATAAAGACAGCACAGGTGATTGAAATTAACACCTTCCTAGATCCTGGTCAGTTTCCAGTTAGGAGGGCCTCTTTCAAAGCCTGGAGCCTGGGCTACAGCTCAGTGGCACAAGCATCTGCCTGGCAAGCACAAGATCCTGAGTTCGATTCCCAATACCCAAGCCTGATGCCGTGGCTCTCACCTGTAATCCCAGCACTCAGGAGGCTGAGGCAAGAGGATCACTGAGTTCAAGTCCAGCCTGGGCTATAGAAGCAAGTTCAAGGCCAGCCTGCACTACATAGCAAGACAAAAAGACCAAAAATAAAAATAAAAAATAAAAGACTACTTCAAGAAATAAAGGTTTGCTGGGCATGGTGGCACATGCCTGTAATCCCAGCACTTGGGAGGCTGAGGCAGGAGGATCCTTGTGAGTTTGAGACCAGCCTGGGCTACAAAGTGAGCTCAAGTCGAGCCTGAACTGCATAGGGAGACCCTGTTTCAAAAAGACAAAAAAAAGAAAGAAAGAAAGAAAAAGAGTTTCTAGGTTTCCAAAGTACAGCTATAAAGTTGTTTTCCTGTGGGTAGCTAAAAATTGCTTGCTGACAGGAGGCTGGAGCCAGGCCTGGTTACCTATCCAGTAATCCCAGGACTCTGGGAGGCCGAAGCAAAGAATGGCAAATTGCAGCCCTGTCTGGGAAACTCTGTAGTTTATGAAACCCTGTTTCAAAATAAGGGCTGGGGAGGTAGCGAGTGCAATCAGTGCTGGGTTCAATCCCCAGTACTGAAAAAAAAAAAGCTGCGTAAAAAATTAGATTTTCTGCTAGATGTGGTGGGGCACTCAGGAGGCTGAGGCAAGAGGATCACTGAGTTTGAGGTCAGCCTGAGGGACATGCAGCAAACCCTCTCTCAAAAAAAATTTTTTTTCTGAATAAATGTGGGCTAATAAATTTGAGTTTATGCATACTCATAAAATAATTATTTTCATTTTTCCTGATTTCTCAGAAATAATCTATGCAGTGCTTTGAGGTTCTTCACAGTAAATGCCTTACCCAACTCAAACTACAGCTGGGTGTGGTGGCACACATGCCTGGAATCTCAGTACTTGGGAAGCTGAGGCAGGAGGATCATTGTGAGTTCATGATCCTCCTGGGCTACAAAGTGAGCTCAAGACCAGCCTGAACTGCATAGCAAGACCCTGTCTCAAAAAGACACACACAAAAGAAGTTCTTGGGTCAGCTCAGGTCCTGTGTTCTACAACAGTACCACTCGTGGGGAAGGACCTGCTTTTGCTTAACAGATAGTCTTTCACGGCCTGACACTTTTGTAAAAACCTGGCCATCAGCAAAGTCACTTGAGGAACCTTTTCCTGGTGTTTTTTTTGTTTTTGTTTTTGTTTTTTAAGACAGGGCCTTGCTATGGAGTTCAGGTTGAACTCACTGTGTCACTGTGTAGCCCAGGCCGGCCTTAAACTCTGTTGACCCACCTGCCTCAGCCTTGTTTTTTTCTTTTAGGCAGGGTCTCACTGCGTAGTGCGGCCTTGAACTTGCTTATGTGGCCCAGGCTGGTGTCAAACTCCTGGTGATCCTCCTGCCTCAGCCTCCCGAGTGCTGGGGTTACACCCTTCAGTGTGGTTTTAAAATCATTTTAATAATAACATACCAAGTAAAATAATAGGCTCTGCCAAAATCCAACCTGTAAAGAGTTATATCATCTGTACACACAGTCTCCTTGCTATAAGGAGAACACTAGGTCTTCAGTAACACAGTAAGTAACAGTAAAACCACAGCATCTAGAAGTCTACGACAAATGTCTGGGACTGGAGCATCCTCACATCTTAACAAACACTGAGTAAGCTGATTGGAGACGCCCACTGTCCCCGGACAGGAAAGGCCTCCAGGTAGACTTACGTTCATGAAAACATCATGAGTGTAGTTGTCGGTGTCTGCATCCCAGAAGCACCTCGCGGCCATGCTGGAGAGGCACAGAGAGGACAATGTCACCAAGACTAGCACGATCTGAGCTGCATGTGTCTGCCAAGGCAAAGCCTTGCCTTCACACCCTCCACAGATCAGTGCTTCTGAATCTCGTCACAGGCCAGGCTGGTACACAGAGAAAGCCCTATCTGTACAGCAGGACCTGCTGGGTAGCTGGCAAGAACAGGAGTCACAGCCAGAGGTGACCGACCAGAGGCCTGGGCAGTCTCAGGCCCTGAGGAGGACCAGGAGCCCACATCTTGAAGTCTGTTCCTCTGAGCAGAGCTCTACTATAGATAACTTCAGCCAAGACACCAGGCATGATGTAAAAATACGGTGAATATTTTTTAAATGTTTAAAGAATTTATTACAGGAAAAGGCACATTATCATGAGTGTCCCTCAGAAAACTGTCACTGGGAACACCCTCGCCCCATCGTTCTTGCCAGCGTCTGAAGTGCTCTTTCCTGGGTGTATTATTGTTTTTGGAGACAGGGTCTTGCTATGCAGTTCAGACTGGCTTAAACTCACTGTGTAGCCCAGGCTGGCCTTGAACTCATGGTGACCCTCCTGCCTCAGCCTCCCAAGTGCTGGGAGTACAGTCCTCAGTGTCGTTAGTGGCACTGTCATGGCTGAATCTGGTGGAAATGTTGACCTCTCGTGGTCATTTTGCCTGTGGGTAAGAGCCCAAAGTCACAGAGAGCCGGGTGTGGGGAACAAGGTGGAGGGGGACACACTTATGTTTTCCTCAGCCCGCCTCTCCTTTGGAGGGCTCGCAGCGGGCAACACTCACTGTAGCTTTGATCACATCTCCTAAAGACACTCAGGCAAGACTTCCAGATCTGCTCCAGAAAGCAGCAGGAATGATGGCGTAGATGTGCTTGAAGTGACGGGGAGTAGTTTCAGGGGAACTGACAGCAATGGATCTCTGACTATAGTAAACTTGAAACATTTCAGCCTTCACTGTGTATCATTCCCACACTTTGTCGTTCTGTGTGACTTTTAGTGGGCTCAATTCCTGCATCATAGCAGAAAGAAAATGTTCAGAGGGCCCAACACATCAGACAGCCTAACCCAGTCATTTTATAGAGCCCCAGAAAAGGTGCAGACTGAACTAGAATTCAGTCTTCTAAGTGCAGTATTAGCTTATCTCAATAGCACACTATCTTTGCTCTTTGTTTTTTGTTTTTTGGGTTTTTTTCCTCAAGACAGAGTCTCACTATGTAGCCCAGGCTGGCCTTTAACTCACAGTGACCCTCCTGCCCCAGCCTCCTAAGTGCTGGGATTATAGGTGTGCGCCACCATGCCCAGCTTCTGTGTTCTTTCTACATTCTAAATTTGTTAATTCTACTCTCCCCACATTTTGGGTAAGAAAAAAAAAATTAGTCAAAACTGAAAACCAATTGCTGGGCATGGTGGTGCATGCTTGTAATCCCAACACTTGGAAGGCTGAGGCAGGAGGATCTTTGCGAGTTTGAGGTTAGCCTGAACTGCATAGCAAGACCCTGTCACAAAAAGACCAAAAAAAAAAAGCCAAACAAACAAACTAAAAGTAAGAGCCAGGGATATAGCTCAGCAGCGTAGCACCTGCCTGGCAAGCACAAGGTTCTGAGTTCAATGCCCAGTACCAAAAAAAAGCTAAGTGTGGTAGGCAAAATCATTCCAAATCCATGCCTATGTCCTTGTCCCCAAAACCTATGAATGTGGCATATTATGTGGCAAAACAGAGGTTGCAGATCTTTGGGTCGGTTAAAGACTCTGAGAGGCAGAGACTCAGAGGTCGATTATCCAGATGGCCCAACACAACCTGAGCCCTGACCCGAGAATGAGGGCCCAGGCCTGGCCCTGTGGTGGAAAGCTTGCCTTGTACACGGGAGGCCCCTGCACTTCCCAGCACTGCCGAAAGCAAGCACTAGAACCAAGTGTTTCTCTACAGGAAACACAGGTAATAGAAGCTGCAGCCAATACCCCAGGGATACAACCAGCAGAGGCAGAACACAGGGAACTCCCGGGCCAGCAGCCCAGTTCCTTGCCAAGCAGATGGCAAGGCAGAGACCAAGGGAGAAATGAGGAAGCAAAGGTACAGGTTAGGAAAGGAGAGGAGCAGCTAGAAAATAAAGTCAGCCGAAATCTGGGCCCAGATACCAGGAGGAGTTTTAAGAAAGAGAAGCCAGGCCAAAACACGAGAACCGAGAAACCACAACTACATTTACTCACAGCTCTCAGGTTTAAAGAAATTAACGTAGGAGAGTAATAAAGGTGAAAGGCTGGGCCCAGGTCTGTGAGGGACATGCAGGGTGACGCCCACGCTACACAGAAACAGCCCCTGGACGGGCGCAGGGGCGCACACCTATATCCCAGGCCTTGGGAGGCTGAGGCAGGGGAATTGAGGCAAGTTCAAGGCCAGCCTAGGCTACATGGCAAGACCTGTCTAAAAAACACTAAAAGAAAAAAAATTTTTTAAAAGAAAAGAAACATATCCGCACAGGCCCTAAGGACTTATTGCCTAACAGACATGCAACCGAGTTACCCCAGGACAGGGGCGTTGCCTCTCGGTACCAGGCCTCCTCTGCTCAGCTTTTGCTCTGCTGTTCTTCCTGCGCGCTCCTGTGAAGATGTAATCTCACCGAGCTGTCAAGATGACGACTACTGCATGGAATGCAGATGAATCATGACAAGGAGCAGCCAGCTACTCACAAAACTCCTTCGCCTCTTTGTTCTCCAATCACGACTTGCACAACCATCTTATATCGGTCAAATCCCATCTCTAGAAAGAAAAACAAGAAAGTTTTCTATAACTACACATGTAGCAAAATTACTTTTTGAAGGCAAATTTGTCTAGAATAGACTTAAAAGGTGTGATCAAAAACTATAGTGAATGTTTAATTTCTTTCTTTTTTTTTTTTTTTTTTGAGACAGGGTCAGCCTTGAACTCACTATGTAGTCCAGCCTGGCCTCAAACTCATGGTGATGCTCCTGCCTCAGCCTCCTGAGTATTTGGATTACAGATGTGTGTCACCACAACCAGCCTCAGTGTTTTTTTAATTGATTGTATTAAAAGATACAACTGCCATGAATCCCCTTCAAAATACTCTTCACTTCAAGAACAACTCTCCCATCACTCATGCCACTTTCCGCAGCAGCTCTGGAAGTGCCCTTTCCTGAGGGTCTGCAGTTGTGCTCACACGGCCACCGTTAATTCAACATTTCATGGTTATTTTAATTGAGAAAGAGCCACAAACTGTACGGTGCCAGATCCAGTGAGTAAGGTGGATCAGGATACAGTATGTTGATTTAACGAGCCTGCTTTTCCACTGGCTAACACTCAGCTGCTGTAATCACTGTATTTTTTATTACACCTGATAAGAACACTCAGGAAAGAGCACTTCCAGAACTACTGCAGAAAGTGGCAAAGACGCTGGGATGAGTGTGTTTGCAAGCAGGGGAGTTTTGTGGAGGACTCGTGGCAGTGTGTCTTTTACTATAATAAATTTTCTTTCTTTCTTTTTTTTTTTTTTTGTCCTTTTGAGACAGGGTCTTGCTATGCAGTTCAGGCTGGCCTTGAGCTCCCTTTGTAGCCCAGGCTGGTCTCGAACTTGTAACAATCCTCCTGCCTCAGCCTCCTGAGTGCTGGGATTGCAGGCATATGGCACCACACCTGGCTTATAATAAATTTTCTTAAACATTTGCCATACATTCTGATCACACTGGTACTTCACATGTGTGATGGCAAGCTTGGGAATCACAGAGACCTGAAGACACAGCCTAACTGTAAACTTAACCAAGACAACCACACTGGAGAACTTACTGAACTTCGGAGTTTACATTTCTCACGCTGGTTAAGTGGGAATATCATTACCTATGCCCCAGGCCCACGGCCAGGCCAGGCCAGGCGCAGTGCGGTAACAGCTCAAGCATCTAGAGGAGGTTCTCAATGCCCAGCTCCACCCCTGCCCCACTCCCCGTCAGGTGCTGGGCGAGGCCTTCAGGTCAGAGGCAAGTGAGACGCCCCAGGACCCGGGGCAGCAAAGGGCTCAAGACAGATGGAGGAACAACTCAAGGGGACGCTGATCTCTCATGGGCCCAGGAGCGCAGTGTGAGCACCTCCCTTTGCGAGGGCAGTGGGAAAAGCTGACCCAAAAAGGCTTCCTGGAGAGGACAGAGAAGCAGGCAGAGTCAGGAGGGTGAGAGAGGCATCATCTCTCTGTTCTGTGGGGAAGGAGACGGGAAGACACTGAGAGCCTGGGGTCTGCAGGAAACCAGGAAGTGCTTGGCAAGGTGAGGAGAAAACAGCAAGGTGCAGAGGGTAATTAGGCCCCAGGCTGACCTGGGAACCCTGCCTGGCTCAGCTGTGCCGAGCCTGACAGTTTCACTAAGACCCATTTGGAGAGAAGAAAACTGGATGGGGATCTCATCTTCCCACTTTAGTGACCACGGGTAGAAGAAAGATGAAAAAGAGGCCAGGCAAGATGGCGCACGCCTGTAATCCCAGCACTCAGGAGGCTGAGGCAGGAGGATCACTGAGAGTTTGAAGCCAGCCTGAACTGCACGGCAAAATACTGTCTCAAACTGGGCGTGGTAGCGCATGACTATAATCCCAGCCCTTGGGAGGCTGAGGCAGGAGGATCATTGGGAGTTCAAGACCAGCCTAAGCTACAAAGTGAGCTGAAGGCCAGCCTGAACTGCATAGCATATTGAGACCCTGTTTCAAAAAGACAAAAGAAAAAAAGATACTGTCTCAAAAACACAAAGCAAAATGAAACAAAAAGGAAAGTGAACAGGCAATAAAACCATGTCACTCCTGGTGATGGCAGTGAAGGCTACAGGTTACGCAGTCAGTCAGCCAGGCAATCTGAGCCCGCAGCACCCTGCACGTGGGACTCGCGGGTAACTGGGGTACTCCATGGCATCTCCAAGGACAAAGCCTGGCTCCTTTTAAGAAGCACTGTACACTCAGCTCAGTGTTGCCTTTCTCTGCCAAACCCCCAGTCCCACAGAAATGTGGCTGCAATATCAGGTGCTAGGCCCTTAAGTCACAGCTGCGAGGGAAAGTAAAATGCCCTCAGACACGGCGGGAGGAAAGTTTATTTGTTTGGGTTTTTTGTTGCTTTTTTTTTGTCTTTTTGAGACAGAGTCTCACTATGCAGTTCAGGCTGGCCTTGAGCTCACTTTGCAGCCCAGGCTGGTCTTGAACTCACAATGATCCTCCTGCCTCAGCCTCCCAAGTGCTAGGATTACAGGCATGTGCCACCACTCTGGTGGCAAGAGGAAAATTTAAAAAGAAAATATCCGCTGATATGGCAGGAGGAAAACTTTAAGAAGATCAGGTATAGCGTGTCACAGCAATGATGATGCAGATAGACCCACGTCATAGGAGCTGAATGACACAGGCAGAGACGCAGCAGCAAAACTCAAATGAAGAACACACGGAGGAAGACACAGACCACGCAAAGCATCGAGATTCAGCTAGGAGATAACAGCAGTGAGACAAGAAGAAATCCCTCACAACTGAGTCACAGGAGAGAACCTCTTAAGTGTATAGATCCTGTCAGATAAGGCCTCTGTCATATTCCAAACCCACAGAAGCAGGGCATCGTAGTGCATGCCTGGAATATCAGCACTCAGGAGGCTGAGGCAGGAGGATCTCCTCCAGTTCAGAGCCACCCTGGGCTACACAGTGAGTTCAGAACTAGCCTGAACTATATATCGAGGCCCTGTCTCAAAAAAAAAAAGAAAAAAAGCCAGGCATGGTGGTGTATGCCTACAATCCCTTGGGATGTTGAGCCAGGAGGAGCACTGTGAATTTGAGGTTAGCCTGGGCTACATAGTGAGTTCAAAGCCAGCCTGAACTACAAAGTCAGACCCCATCTCAAAAAAAAAAAAAAAATCACCACTAAAATATAACAAAATTTTTAAAATAGATGATGGTATTTGAAGGTGATTTTCTTTTCTTTTTCCCTTTTCTTTCTTTCTGTCTTGTTTTTTTTTTTGGTGCTGGGACCCAAACCCAGGGCCTGGCATCTGATAAGCAAACACTCGCACTGTTTCCTAGCTCCGTGGAGTGGTATCTGTTCTTGAGTGTTTACATATTTTTATAATGAGTCCCGGGGACTGAACCTCCAGGCCTGAGCAGGTTTGTTTGTTTGTTTAAAACAACTTTAACAATGAATTTTCATTTTTAAAAAAATCAGAAAACAAAAAATGCTGATATATATAGCACTTTTTTTTTGACAGGGTCTCACTATGCAGCCCAGGTTGGCCTTGAACTCACTATGTAGTAGTCCAGGCTGACCTGAACTTCCAGTGACCCTCCTGCCTCAGCCTCCCAGAGTGCTGGGATTACAGGCACGCACGACCCCATCCGGTTTACATACACCATTTCTTGGACAGTGTCTTCCTACAAGGGTTATTTCCCATCTTTACTCCTTCGCACCATCTACAAAAACCTGTAGATGTCACTAAGTAACCAGAAATGACAGTTAACGAGAAGTTTGTCTTCACCGCAATCCACAGTTTGCATCACTTATTGAAAGACAGGAAGCGCCCGTGGGTAGGCGCTTGAGTATTTGAAGGGCTAAGTCCCTCCCAGCCTTTACCACAGTTACCTTTCAGCTTATCTTTAATGGTTTCTGACAAGCGCTTGGTGAGCTGCGGCGCTTCCTCTGCGGAGTACTCAGCGTTGGCCAGCTCCTCCTTGAGCAGCGTGTGGATGCAGTCTTTCACCACAGAGGGGCGGAACCTGGTGGAGACAGTTGGGGAACATCTATCTAATCGGGATCTCGGAAACCCCTACTAAGCTTCGCACCACGACTCCCCCGGGTTTTGGTCTTCAGCACCCTTTAGTCCTTTTTCTTATTTGTCCTTATAAAAGTAATATAAATAGTGCAGATGTGATGGCGCACACCTGTAATCCTAGCTCTTGGGAGGCTGAGGCAGGAGGATCAAAAGTTGAAGTCCCTCCTCGGCAATTT